>CAUYSK010101385.1:0-82000 GCA_963575035.1 Avahi laniger
TTCTCTCCCTTGAATTGTAAAGTTTCTTTAAATAGAAATGTAATGATGATTACATTTTTGATAAAATTCTGTATTTTATGTTGAGGTACTCTTTTTACTCAACTATAACATTCATATAATTATATATATCATACATACATACATATATACATTAAGTACAAATATACATAAATACAGACACACATACAGGTATACTTCATTTTATTCTGCTTCACAGATACTGTATTTTTTTTTCTTTTTTTTTTTCAGGATATTATGAGGGTACAAACGTTTTGGTTACATTTTATGTCTTTGCCTCACCCAAGCGAGGATTAGAGACATGCCCTTCCCCTCTACAATGCTCACTGCGTCCATCAGTTGTGGAATACTGTATTTTTTGCAAATTGAAGGTTTGTGGCAATCATGCATCAAGCAAGTCTGCCAGCACCATTTTCCAACAGCATGTGCTCACTTTGTGTCTGGGTGCCACTTTTTGGTAATTCTTGCAATACTTTAAACTTTTTCATTATGTTTATGTCTGTTATGGTGAGCTGTGACCAGTGATCTTTGCAGTTACTATTATAAGTGTTTTGGGGCACCGTGAACCACATCCATGTAAAACAGCCAACAATAAATGTGTGTGTTCTGACTGATCCACCAACGAACTCTTCTTCTGCCTTTCTCCTTCATCAGACCTCCCTGTTTCCTGAGGTACAACAATATTGAAATTAGGCCAATTAATAACCCTACAGTGTCCTGTAAGTATTCAAGTGAAAAGAAGAGTCACTTACTTAGTGAGGAAGGTGTGTTGAAAGTTAACATGGGCTGGCCAGGCGCGGTGGCTCATGCCTGTACTCCTAGCACTCTGGAAGGCCGAAATGGGAGGATCGCTGAAGGTCTGGAGTTCAAGACCAGCCTGAGCAAGAGCGAGGCCCTGTCACTACTAAAAATAGAAAGAAATTAGCCAAATAACTAAAAATATATATAGAAAAAATTAGCCGAGCATGGTGGCGCATGCCTGCAGTCCCAGCTACTCGGGAGGCTGAGGCAGAAGGATCCCTTGAGCCCAGGAGTTTGAGGTTGCTGTGAGCTAGGCTGACGCCACGGCACTCTAGCAAAAAAAAAAAAAAAAAGAAAGTTGAGATGGGCTGAAAGTGAGGACTGTTGCATCCAACAGCCAGGGAGTGAATGAAAAGAAAAAGTTTCTCAAAAAATTAAAAGTGCTACTCCAGGGAACACACAGATGAGAAGAAAGTGCAACAGTGTTAATAATGATATGGAGAAAGTTTTGTGGTCTAGATAGAAAATCAAATCAGCCACAACATTCCCTGAAGCCGAAACCTAATCCAAAGCAAAGTCCTTATTTATTTCAGTTCTATGAAGGCTGAGAGATGTGATCAAACTACGAAAGAAAAGTTTGAAACTAGCAGAGGTTGGTTCATGAGGTTTAAGGAAAGAAGCTATCTCTGTAACATAAAATTGTAAGACGAAGCAGCAAGTGCAAATATAGATGATTCAACAAGTTATCAGGAAGATCTAGCTAAGATGAAGGTGGCTACACTAAGCTACAGACTTTTAATGTAGATGAAACAACATATTGGAAGGAGATGCCATCCAGGACTTTCATAGCTAGAGAGGAGAAGTCAAAGTATGGCTTCAAAACTTCAAAGGACAGGATGACTCTCTTGTCAGGGGCTAATATAGCTGGTGACTTTAAGTTGAAGCCAATCCTCATGTACGATTCCCAAAATCACAGAACCCTTAAGAATTATGCTAAATCTACTCTGCCTTTGCTCTGTAAATGGAAAAACAAAACCTAGATGAAAGCACATTTGTTCACAGCATGGTTTACTGAATATTTAAAACCACCATTGAGAATTACTACTCAGAAAAACAAAAGATTCCTTTCAAATTATTACTGCTCACTGAAAATGCAGCTGGACACCCAATAGCTCTGATGGAGATGCACAAGGAGATTGATACTGTTTTCATGCCTGCTAACATAGCGCCTGCTTTGCAGCCCATGAATCAAAGAGTAAATTCCAACTTTCAAGTCATTATTTAAGAAATACATTTTATAAGGCTATAGCAGCCAGAGATAATGATTCCTTTGATGAATTTGGACAAAGTATATTGAAAAACCCTCTGAAAAGGATTCATCATTCCAGATGCCACTAAGGACATTTATGATTCGTGGGAGGAGGGCAAATATCAACTTCACCAGCAGTTTGGAAGAAGTTGATCTCAACCCTCATGGATAACTTTGAGGGAAATAAGACTTCAGTAGAGAAAGTAACTGCAGATGTAGTGGAAATAGAAAGAAAACTGGAATTAGAAGTTGAATCTAAGGATGTGACTAAACTGCTTCAATCATATGAGAAAACTTGAAAGGATAAGGATTTGCTTTTCATGGGTGAACAAAGAAAAGTGATTCTTGAGATGGAATCTAGTCCTGGTGAAGATTCTGTGAACATTGTTGAAATGGCAACGAAGAGTTCAGAATATTATACAAACTTAGTTGATAAAGCAATGGCAGGATTTGAGAGGATTCACTCCAAATTTAGATGATCATTATTAGCATTTTTAGCAATAAAGTATTTTTAATTAAGGTATGTACATTTTTAAAACATAATGCTATTACACTCTTAATAGACTACAGTATAGTGTAAACATAACTTTTATATGCATTAGGAAACCAAAAAAATTGTGTGACTTGCTTTATTGAAATATTTGCTTTATTGTGGTGATCTGGAACTAAACCCAAAATATCTCTGAGGTGTGCCTGTATTCACAAATATACACATATATACATAAGTGCACACATATACAAATAAATATATATACATACATATGTACAAATATCTGTGTTTATATGTATATTTGTATGTATATATTCTTCAGAAATGGATATGAGCTTTTTATAGAAAAGTAGGGAGGCATGTCAGAAGCACTGCTTTCTGTCACCAAAGCTTCCAAATTTGTTCATGGCAGCAGCTGTTTTGGGCTTCTTAGTGGTGGTCATAAAAAACACATGATTGACATCTGATCCAAGGCACCATAGAGAATCACCTATGTCTCTTTGTTTTTTACTTTTTTTTTCTTCCTACTTGGCAACTTTTTCCTAATGGAAATTTCCATTAGTGTTTGCTTTGGAACAGTAATAGCTTCACTCAGAGAAGAAGTTATTTATTGTAATGTCATCTTCTCAAGTTGGAGCATATTAGTATTTGCCTTCAGTTGACAGTCTTTTTGCCCTAAGCATTGACATACAAATAACAAGGTGACACAGTGTTCTTATCATATCGATTTCAGTTTATAGAGAGCATATTGAGCTTTGCTTACAAATGAATAGTATACATATATGTATTTATGTATGTGTAATGTGGTTTCCCTTTTATGTTGAAGATTTTAATGCTTTGGCTTTCTTTGTGAGTGTGTGTGTGTGTATTTTCTTATTATTACTCTTTTGAGATTGGGTCTTGCTCTGTTGCCCAGGCAACAGTGCAATGCTACCATCAGAGCTCACTGCAACCTCACACTCCTGGGCTCAAGCAATCCTTCAACCTTGGTCTACCACAGTGCTATAATTACAGGCATTAGCCACCATGCCTGACTTTGACTTTCTATGTATTAAAAACATTAAAAACTCTGGTGAACTTTTCAAAAAAGATATTTCTACAGGAAAATTCTGTGTTCTTTTTACATTGAGAAACTAGAGGATTTGTGTTCTTTAACAAATCTGTAAGATAAAATATCTTTTTACTATAATAGCAAAATTTCCTATTTTGATTTTTTTATTTAAAATGAGTGAGAATTATAAAAGTACTTCCAATTAGTGTGATAAATTCTTCTCTTGACTTGCAGTTTTGGGATGTCAACTGTTCCTTTCTTTACTTTCCATGACTAAAAATCCCACTGAAATGAACAAGAAAATATAAGATCACTTAAAAAGATGATTAATGCCCACTGTTAGTAAAGGTGTAGGTATATGCCTCCTTGAAAATAATGTTAGTGGTAATGAAAATTGATATGACAACTTAAAATAGCAATTTAACAATATATGTATGAATTAAATAAGAGGATAATATAAATGTGTAAATATGCCCAAGGATGTTGACACATAATTGCTGCAATAGTAAAAAACAATTACAGACAGGAAAAAATGCCTGTCAGATTGAGCATATAATCTATGCCTTAAATGTACATTAAATTGCTTAAAAAATATAGCAAATGAAGACAATAGTAAACTATGCAGCCATTTAAAATATTTTAAGTACATGTGTCATGTTAAATAAGCACTAGAATATGAGTGTGTGCCTGTATGTTTATAAGTCCAAAAATACATGTCAAAATTAGTTTGTTTTAGGAGTTAAAGGGACAAATGATAGAGTAGGATTATGAGAGGTTTTAAACTTTCTACACATATTTTCAATGAATAAACACATATTACTTTTATTAGAAGCCAAAATAAGTTTTAATTTGTAATATAGATGCATAAATAATATTGTTAGATATGATGTTTTTATTCATTTTTTAATTTATTCATAATTTTATTATAGATTTTACCTGTTTGTGGTAAGACCAGGAAAGGTCACAGGATCAAGAAGTAAGACACTGATAAGAATGTATTAAAGGATCAGGGGTTAGATTATAGGTCTTGCACTGGAGATTTGTAGAGGTGAGCTGTCGTTATAAAGGGCAAATCTAAGTTTGTTGTTTTTCAGAAATATTTTCTGGGAATTTCTCTTATGATTTAGTCTTTGGTTCTTATGTGAATTCTTTAACCTTGATCTCTTCGAATGTAATTTCAATGTTTAAACAGTTTGAGGTCATGGGGCATTCACAGGGTTATAGGGTTTTGGTTGGCCTGGTAAGGGAATGTGGAAGATAGAAGAAGCCACTATCTATAATTAGTTTTCTTGAAGGGCAGCTGCTCTGATGAAGTTTGATTTTTAAATCTTTAGGACCAATCTCTTAATAGTTTTTCTGAACATAAAAGAGCCTCTCAAATTCTCTAGAGGTTCTAACAAGGTATTTTTATTAGCCATATACCACATGGTATAACTCAGGGCTATACTTCTTAAATTTCTGGTAGGACGATTATTAATAAGAGGCCAGTTCGCCCTGTCATCTGACATTTTATCAACTGGGTGTAATAAAGAAGCCAGACTCTTGACAAAAAGTCTGAATTTGAATACTTGCTTTAGTATAATGCTTTCTAGTTCTGAACCCTTGAACAGATCTTCACGCTTCTGAGCTTCACGTTCCTACTCTATAAAATGAAGAAAACAATAGCATCTTCCTCATTGGAGTTTTGTGGGAATTAAAATGAGGTAATATATGTAGAGAAATTGGAATCAAAGCTGATATATAGTACATGTTCAATAAAACAGTCACCATTCTAGATTCTCTGAGGTTACAAAAAAATTAAATGTATCTATTTAAAAAATATATTTTCAAATACTTTTAAATGTGTAAGACAATACACAAAGCAATAATTGTATTTTTAAATACAAATATAGTTAACCCTTAAACAACACAAGTTTGAACTGTGAAGGTCCACTTCGAGGATTTTCTTTTGCTCTGCGACCCAGAAGACAGCAAGACAAACCCTTCTTCTTCCTCCTCCTCCTCAGCCTGCTCAACATGAAGGTGACAGGGATAAAGACCTTTATGATGATCCACTGCCACTTAATGAATAGTAAATATATTTTCCCTTCCTTATGATTTTCTTAATAACATTTTCTTTTCTCTATTACTTTATTGTAAGAATATAGAGTATAATATATATATATAACATACAAAATATGTGTTAATGGATTATTCATGTTATTCTTAAGGCTTTTGCTCAACAGTAGGCTAATAGTAGTTAAGTTTTTGAGGAGTTGAAGTCACATGCAGATTTGTGACTGAGCAAGGTTTTGGTGCTCTAACCCTCATGTTGTCCAAGGGCCAACTGTAATAGGCTTTCAATGAAATTTCTCTTTTTTGAGCTACTTTGTGGGGCTAATGTTTCCTAAAAAATATCAAAGATCAAGATCAGAAGGGTGTTATTTATAAGGGATAATGATAGAACTTTCTTAATGGTATCCATTTGTTTTTAATTGTATAATACTTTATCCAGGTTAGTATTTAAGCAGTGTAAGAAAATAAAGATTATTTTATGAGTAGTCAATATATTAAGTCAGGAAGCATTTTAATTGAGTAATTCATTAAATTTTCTAAAGCATCTATAGGATATTGTACAATACTACTACTAGAGAAATATATCATTGAAACCACTCCCTAAAAATATAGTGCATTAATATATTATCAAACTGAGCTGTTGCCATAAAGATGTATTAGATAAACACATCCTCATGAATCTCTAAAATCATTACTTTAAAAAGAAAGTTAAACATAAATGTTAATCATTCTTTCTCAGTCCTAATTGTTCTTGATACTGCTGGTCACATTCATATATTTCTTTCATGCTGTTTGTGACACTGCACAATATTGGTTCTTCTCTTGCCTTTCCATTCCTACCTTTTCCCTCATTTCTGTTCTTTCTCCGCCTCTTTAAAATTACATTTTCCCCAATGCTGACTCTTTGTAATTTTGTCCTTTTTTTTTTTTTTTAACTTTCATCACTTAATGAAATGATTTTTTTTCTGTTTGACTCTATGCTTATGTTTCTCTAGTCAGTATCTCACCTAGTTTTGGATCCCAATTTCTACACCATATATTTGTGTTAGCTACTGAGTCACCCCAAGCTCATTGTGTCTTTATCCAAATCCTTTACCCACTCCCACATAGTGATTCCTGTCTTCCCTACGTGTCTCTATTTTTGGCAGTGATACTTCCTACTTCATTTTGGCACATGTGCTAATAATTTCAGCTGTGGAGCATGCAGATATCAGCTGTGGGCAATGGCTTCTTCCGCTGGTGTTTGCTCAGACTTTTGCCCCCTCTCTTTCATTTGACCAAGTATTGCCTTCTCTCATCTCTTGCTCTTTGTTCTCCTGTGTAAATATTGTAACTTGCGGTGGGTTGCAGGCTTTTAAAATTTTGTTAACTAATTAATGCAGTAAGTACAGAATATATATTCAATAAACGCTAGATATTAATTTCTATGGCTCTTCTCTTAATTTACTCTCATTTCACCCCCCACTTACCTCTCGCAACTTCCTCTGCATTTTCATCCTTTACATGTCCCCTCTGGTTTGTAGCACCTTCCATTCCGATCAGTGTTCATTTTTGCCCATCATTTTTGCCTTGGTGAGACCCACATTGTTTTGACTCGCAACTGACAGGTGCAGTGATTGTCCAGATTTCTAAATCTTGAAAACTGTGGAACATTTTTAACTTCAGTAAGTTACCATTAAATATTGAGGCTCCAAGTTTTCTCACTGTCAATGCCAAAAACACATTTTTTTGGAAGGATATGGAGGCACTCACAGGATCCAAGTTAAGACTGCATAGCTAGTCTAAGACTAAATAAAACTTGGTGCCTTTACACATCTTGGTAGCAGTAACTGTTAATCAAACTTGCTTTGTGAATTCAGGAATTAAAGAATCGCAACCAACCAATATTACTCCACTGAATATTCAAAGGCCCAGAAAAGAGTGTTTGATTGGCCATCGGGTCACCTGTCTTTCCTTTCTTTTTGTGGATTAGGAATAGCAAAAATCTTGATGAAATAGCATCCAGTGAACCCTCTATTTCCATGGTGGGAGAGAAGAGGGACTTTTTAACCAACACTACACACAATGAAGTAGGCGTAGCCTCTTAAAAGAGTGCCCTTATTCAGAAGAGGGAGAAAAGGTTGTGATTGCCAAAAGCAAAAACTATCCATGATGCTCTGAACCCAGACCTTGTCTCGTCTTTTTATTTGCTCAGGCTGCTTCTCAATGCTTTCCACATACCTCAATGTTATCTGTACACTAATGCTGAACTCTTCATGACAATCTCTACCACTGCTTTCAGAATATGTTTTATCATCCCCTTCTTTGATGTTCTACATTTGTATTCTTATCAATACTTTTGACATTTGTAAATGTATTGCTTTATAAAGTTGAATTGTTTTATGCATATATGCAAAATATTTGTTCTATATCTTAAGTTCTTACTGAGTAGTGCCATCTTTTTAACATTTTAAATGTTAAATACACCCAGTATAGTGCTATGCACATCGTAAGACAATGAATTGACATCTTTTTGAATTAATTGTGCTCACTGTCTTTATTTGTGTGCTCGAGACTAATGTTACAAGTTTGTTACAGATTTTTATACTTAAGGCTATTAGTAGTAAATCTTGGTTCAGACATCAAAACCTCCAGACCAGCAAGTGCCTTGAATTTATATCGTGCTAGGTTGGAAGCTATATCATTGGTGTACGATTTATTAAGTGATAGAATGAGCCACTTAAAACAAAAAAACAAAAATCAGCTTCCAATATGTTTCCAATGTTAATCTAAGGAGTAAATTAGTGATTGAAAAATTTGGTTATATTTTGATTAGCCTTTAAAAATAACTAAAATAAATCATTAGTTTGAATTATCATTGCCATTTTACCATCTTCTACTGCATACAATTCAAAGGAATTATCTTTTAAAGAATGGACTTATCTCAACATTACTATTGCTTTTGATGGACCCAAAAAATACTAGACACTGCAGGAATAGAAAGTGAAAAGCATGGCCATGAGTGCATTTGTGATCTGTTAAAGATGGTGTAGATATTACTACTGCTCCTCAAGTAATAGGACCCCAGTGGCTACACCAGTTTTCTTCTATTGCCAAGTGGGCTAATTCTACCCAGTGATGAGCAGTGCTAAAAAAACACGAATTTAATTAGTTGGGAAATACGGATGAAATACATAGGTTTTTGTCCTAGGACTTTCCGTTGCTTTAATAAAGACTTTTTGTCTTTTTTTGGAGACATAGTCCTGCTCTGTCACCCTGGGTAGTACGCAGTGACGTCATCATAGCTCACAGCAACCTCAAACTCCAGGGCTCAAGTGATCCTCCTGCCTCAGCCTCCTGAGTAGGGCTAATTTGTCCATTTTTAGTAGAGATGGGTCTTTCTCTTGCTCAGGCTGATCTTGAACTCCTGAGTTTAAGCAATCCTACTGCCTCAGCCTCCTAGGGTACTAGGATTACAGGCGTGAGCCGCCATGCCCAACCCAACAAAAGACATTAAGGTTAGATACCTTGATATTAAATTTTTGGAAAAATTCAGACAAGTATATTTATTTATATTAAGTTAAAATAGAATTTATACTAACTAGAAGCATATTGGTTTGCACTTTTTCAGAATTGTAAATTTTTTTTTGAGATAAAATGTTACTGTAGTTTTTTTCCAGTATTTATGAACCCGTACAGTTCCCTCCTATTTAATATTTGCTGGCCCATGACCTTCTTTAAAAGAATGCAGAAGAGTTGAAATGCGTGCCAATTCAAAATCTAAACATTAACAAGTCTTGGCAGATTATGCTTTTGTGTTCTAGGGAACACCAGCCACCATTTAAGAAGTCTGATTACCCTGAGTGCCACCTCCTCCATGCTGTGAGGAGTCCAGCTTACCTGATTGGAGAGACCCCATAAAGGATAACAAAAGACTCTAGACAGCAGCCTCAGCTGTGTTCCCAGTAGGATGTCTGCACTAACTTTCTAGAAATGTGAGAGAGGTCATCTTACAAGTGGATCACCCAGCTTCAGTAAAGCCACCCTGCTGATGCCATGTGGGACAGAGATGAGTCGTTGCTGCCCAAATTGCAGAACTGCAAGGAAATAAATTAAAGATTGTAGTTTTAGCCATTAAATTTTGAGGTAATTTGTCATGCAACACTAGTTAACTGAAATATATTTTTCTGTATTGAGGTATTTTAATTTATTATGCTGTGACTGCTAGAGTTAATGTGATTTCTTTTGAAATGTATTTTAAAAGTACATTCGTGTTATACCCAAGTAGTAAGGAGAATTGTATTTTATTATTACAACTTGCTGTGAGATTTACAGCCAATCACAATTTTAAATGTACAGAATAATTTATAGTTGTATGAATAGAACACTGAAGTAAAAACTTGCTGTTTTAATTATTAGTTTGGTATACAGAATAATTAGCTAAGTAGTAGCAATAAAATTACATAGCCATGTAATAATTCATTTTGTGTTCATGCACCATGTCCAATTTCTTCTGTGTTAACCTTTAACCTGCATATTATCACTCACATTATTAATTTGTATGAACAGATGCTCATTTTATTTTATTTTTTAATTACCTGAGGGATCTGGCATGATTATTTATGCAACTATATTAATAAGATATGTCTTCAGAACATTTTGGTAAAAGAGACCAAAATGTGCACTCAAAATACTTTAAAATAACAAAGATTGATACTTTCAAATAAATATATCAAAATAGATTATTAAATTATACTGGTATTTAAAAGTAAATTGTAAAATATATGTATATAAAATAATAGAGAAATAAAAAGAATAGTAGAAGTAAATGACTGTTTATAATGCTTGTATAACCACTTGAAGGACATATTTGTGTGGGGTGGTGTAGGAGACATTATAATCAGCCAACTGTTCCCTAATGACCAATCTGTCCTTTTTTGAATGTGGATTTACTGATGGGTAGATGATCTGATCATATCAATTATCTACTTCCTTTAGAATTCAAAGGATTGAGTTTATCAAGATGGAAGGAAATGTTCAACAGATAATTTTTCTGATCTGTAATATATCATTTTTTATTCATGTCTATTCATGTAACAGATAAATGAAATGTAAGTAGCTAATGCAAAAAGAGTTCATAAAAATAAATTATGGTGACCTTATTTTAAACTATATGTGCTTAAAAAGAAAAAGAAAAGAATACTATTCTAAAATGGGCAACTTTCCCCTTATCCAAATAAGCCAATAGGTTAGTATTTATTAGGCAGCATCTTCTTTTTCTGAAAATGATCCAATTCTCTGTGCAAAATAATTTAGTAACCCAGAAGTTTGTTCTGAGTTCATGCTATGTATACAGATGTATTTGTATAAATCATTTCTTTTTTTCCTTAAATTTGTTTTATTTTTACATAAAGAATATTTTCTGAACATAAATGAGGCATGATTAACAGAGGCTGAGAATGCTATAGCACAGCAATGGACGTTTGTACCAGATTTGTGCGCCTTCACTACATTAATATTATTTTATTTTTCCCAAAGTTACAAAGTATTGGCTTTATATTATATTTTGCCTCTTCTGTTCCTAGTTTGTTAACCTGTAGTCTTTAGTACTCTATTGGAAGAAACTGGAAGTAATAATAATTTTGATTCATAATACAAATAAATTTCTAGTGATCATAATTAAGAAACTACCCAGATTCTTACTTGACATAGCTCTACAGAGATTTTGTTGATTGTAGCAAAAATAACTTCTTTTTTAATTTCCTTAATTTCTGGTGGTTTCTATTTAGAGACTGATACTGTTAAAAACTGCCACGAAGGCTCTATTATGGTTCTGCTGGGGGTTTAACTTATTAGATTTGGACCTAACCTTATCAAACGAGCTTCTAACTAATGATTATACTCTAAAGACCACTTTTACACTAATTGGCTTTCCCTGTTTAATTGTTTTACAAAATTGATAATTTAGTAGAAATATAATAAGCCTTTAATATTTTAGATAATTTGGCCCCTTTGTGGTCTTTAGAGGGTTCTCACTTAATAGAAAATTGGAATGCACATTGTAAAATTTAGGTCTTGCTTTCAGCACATGATTTGTAAAGGCCGTATGACAGTATAAAGAAGGTTTTAATAATACTATGGTTCTGCCACAGATGTTTAAATAGTTATACATGAATATTATATATTTTATTTTAAATTTTGAATTGTATAAGAACACTAACCATACATCTGATAAGGAGCTAATATCCAAAATCTACGAAGAACTCAAAGAAATCAGCAAGAAAAAAAAAAAACCATCCCATTAAAAAGTGGGCAAAAGACAGGACAGAAGCTTTTCAAAAGATAGAAAAATGACCAACAAACATATGAAAAATGTTCAACATAATCATGACAGACTAATCATAAGAGAAATTCAACTAATCATAAGAGAAATTTATATTAAAACTATAGTGAGATATGACCTTACCCTTTTCAGAATGACCATTATTAAAAAGTCGAAAAACAATAGATGCTGGCATGGATGCAGAGAGAAAGGAATGTTTATACGCTGTTTCTGGGACTGCAAATTAGTACAACCTCTATGGAAAATGGAATGGAGATTCCTCTAAGAACTGAAAGCAGACCTACCATTTGATTCAGCAATCCCACTACCCAGTATCTACCCAAAGGAAAAGAAGTCATTTTATCAAAGACACCTGCGCTCGAATGTCTGTTGTAGCACAATTCACAATTGCAAAGACGTGGAATCAACCTAAGTGCCCATCAATTCATGAGTGGATTAACAAAATGTGGTATGTATACATATTCACACACACACACACACACACACACACACACACACACACACGTACCATGGAGTACTTATCAGCCATAAAAAAGAAAGAAAGAATGTCTTTTGCAGCAACCTGGATTGAACTGGAGACCATTATGCTAAGCAAAGTATCTCAGGAAAGGAAAAACAGCTACCACATGTACTCTCTAATCTCTAATAATTTGGAACTAACCAATAGGCACACATGGGCACATAGAGAAGTAAAAGTCATTAGAAATCGAGAAGTAGGAAGGGGAGAAGAGGAGAGGGGTAAAAACCTACTTAACAGATACAATGAACATTATTCTGGTGATGGGCACATTAATAGCCCTGACTTAAGCATTATAAAAGCTAGCCATGTCACAAAAACATTTGTACTCCCTTAATATTTTGAAATAAAAAAGAGGAAGTAATTTGGAGGCTTCAGATAATAATGCAATTTTCAGAAGGACTTTTTATAAATTCTTCTTTTCCGATCAAGGCAAAAATCTATTTCTCATTTTTACTTTAGTAAATAAAATTTTTGATATCATTATTTACCAAATTTTACTTAGTGTGACTATAGTAGAACCAGTTTCCTGATTTACAGATTAATGCATTCTACTGGACTATATGAATATAAATATAAAGATTTTTGTGTTACTTTAAGATATTCACTGATATTGCTCATTTATGAGCCTCAGATGAACAGTGACTCTGAATGTTCTTCCTAACATTTGCTGATGAAGTTATATCATATACTAGAAAATATTCACAGTATTGTTTTATGATTGTTCTCCTGTCTTTGCCCCCACTAGAATATGAGCTCCACAGGGACAACCTTCTGCTAGTTTAGCAGGAAATGCCACAGGGATCCCTGACGACCTTCTATCCCAATGAAGAAAAGCATTTTCCTAGGAGAAGATTCGAAATGGGAAATCAAAATTGATGAACTTGACAATATATTGTGTGGTAAATATGTCATGGCTGTGTTTTATTAGGATAGAAAATAAAAACAAAGAATGAGCATTCTACCATCTTGTGGAGTGACCACCGACAAGATTTGTCATGCTATGTCCAAGAAATAAAGCTGTTTGTTAAATGAGCAATGGAACAAAAGAATTTAGGGTGTTCATCCTTTTTTTATATTTTCTTTTGGTGAAATATGAAACAATAGTCTTTGTGGTTTTTTAGAGGTGGTTGCTGGATTGACATTTCTTATAGTTTCATGTATGCACATAAAAGCTAAATTTTGAACTTAATGACAAAATTTAATACCACTTACAACCATACTTTTGTTTTAAGCATCTAACAACAGTAAAATATTCAACAATTTCTGAAAGAATAGCCACACTTTATAAGATCAAACCACAGATTAAATGTAGGTGTCCTATATTAAAGTCAATTTTTGTTCTTTACAGACTCGGCCCCAAATTTAGATATATTTCCCTTCCTTCAGTCACTAATTCTGTCTGCATGCTCTTTTCTGAGTAGCAAACTTAATCTCCAAATACATTGCAGTGGCCCCAAATTTCCAAAAACCAAGATCTAGAATTGTGATGAACATATCTGTAGATATGATTTAGATGTAGTTTAGAATATTTTACAGTGTGTTCCATAGGGTATATCCCCCAAGATACACCATCTAATCTCAGAATCCAGCAAATGCCATCAATAAAGTGGGAAGGGAAGTTAATTACAGGCTCCTATTCAGCATCCTTCTGCCACTGGTGGCCCATTATAATGAATCATTCTTCAAATTGAGAAGAGATTGACAGAAATTTTATAAACTTTTCTCTCCCTATGTCTTCCCTGTGTAATAAGTGGCTGCTGTACACTGGGAAAGTGATTAAATATCAATTTCACAGAAACCTGGGAATAATGTTTAAAAGACTAATGAGACACTATTTTTACTGCTTAGGTACTGTGACTCCCCCATGAGTCAGAAGAACGCCTGTCATTCTAATTAGTCATCATTTGGCCAGGTTTTTTTTTTTCTTCTCTCCCTTATAGGTCCCTAATTGAGTTATTTGAGAACTTTAAACTTGATGCCTCAGTGGGAGTAATGTTCTTATAAGATCAATATGATCACCATTTTATAATTCTTTTGATTTTTTATAACAAAGTAACACTGGTTTTATTTGAAAAACTATCATTTGTAATAAATTCATTTCCAACTAACCTTAGTGCCAACATAAAATTTACTTTATTAAAAAATTAAGTTTTTAAAAATATCTGAAAAAAATCTCTTATAACAAAATTATGACTATAGTCTTATATTTAATATGCATTTACAATTATTATTCCAGTTATTCTATTTGAGTAAAAGGAGCACAATGCATCTCCTATAATACTATCTGAAATAGAACCAGTTCCTACAAAAGTAAAAGCAGACACATTCTTTCTCCAACATTAAAATGAATGGACTACTTATAATAGACGAAGTGTTCTAATTTCAGAAGAATTTGAAAAAAATTACGTTTTTTTCCTTGAGCTTATATAGATCATGATCATTCTAACAAGAGTCAGAGAGCCAAGAGTAATCTTTTCATGGACAACTGGATTTCTGTCTGCCCAGAAAGATATAAAGAACTTTACTTACACATACTTTCAAAACAATTCTGAAATTTCTGGTGTATAATAAATATATCATATTATTATTTAACTTCAAGGGAGAAAGAACATGAAACATGATTCACTTTATTCTCCCATCCAAAGCTTTAAAGCCTCTCTATGATGGCCTCACAAAGTTGGAACTATACTTCCCCCCTCTCCTCCAATGTTTTAGTAGATTTTGACACCTAAGTAGAAATTGATATTTACCTTTACAAAAGTTCGTGTTAGATACGGCCCTTCAATCCAACCTGCACAAATGATTTTTTCTTTTTCTTTTTCTTTTTTTTTACTGCTACTTATATCTGAATACCAGCCCTCCTCTACAGCCTTGTGCCAAGTTGAACATATTTGAGGATATTGCTAGTGTCTCAGCCAAGTATTTGAAAAAAGTTTTGAGAGGATAGTGTTAAGACACTGACCATTCATGAAGCTAGATGTTCAGTCAATTAATTTACTTGAGCATTTTCTTCTAATGTCACATTTTCCATTTTTTTCACAAGTTTATTATGGGAAGTTTTGAAAAATGTTTTGCAAAAAATCTAAAAATGCCTTATGGCCTCTCTCATTCTAATAACCCCAATTAAAAGGCAAATGTAGTCTGACACAAGTGTTTTTTTTGCGAAACTTTTTTTTTTAATTGTAACATTTCAGGTTTGTGGCTTCTTTTCCATTCTTCCTGTCTACTCAGCAGAGGCATGGGGCAACAGAATAATGCTTACTTTTGTCTATGCTCTATTACATGAATCAATCAGGAAAAAGAGACATGAATTCATTCACAGGCACTAAGTTCTCTTGTAATCACTTTTGCACCAACAATTACCTGAATCTTACTTCTTTTCAAAATTAAATCCAAGTTCTAAAAATACATACCCAGAGAATAAGTGAATCAAGCTTTCCTTTTTATACAATTAGATACTCTTTGAAGAAAGTATAACAAAGAAACTTTAAACAAACAAAAAAGGTTACATTGAACTAAAAAAAATGCAGAACTACAAATACCTTGCTATCTGTTTAAAATTTGCAGGGTTTTGGAATATATTTTTTTCAAACAAAGCTATCAACAATTGATCTATTAGAGTAAGTAAGAATAATAAGAAAAGGCTACCTTAGCTTTGAAAAATAGCAGAATTAGAATACACACACACACACACACATTTCCTAGACATGTAAATAGATTGCATCATATATTAGGTGTATTGTCAACAGTACTTTAGGTTACAGAACATACCAATCCTGTTACAAAACACCCTTGTGAAGATATTACATTACTCTTAGGAATCCATTTTGAGATTTTCCCTCTTGATTACTGCTAATTACTGAGATGTTCTTCTCTGAATTGGGATACTTAGGGAAATGTACGTAAAATACACATTATACCAACTCATGTGATTTTGTACAGCTGCTATATTTTCTTAAATTTACCTAACAATAATCAGCAGTTTAAATAAGATGTCCCATGACATGTTTTTTTTTCTATGAGATATATTTTTGTTTGTTTTCATATCATCCATGGGTGATTGTAATAATTTACTAAACTATGCTGAAAGTTGAGATGTAGGACTGGATTTTAGCATTTAAATCACCTTTTCCTTTTAGCAACCTGATATCATAATTGTACAAAAATTATGACAAAAGTTGCTATCTAAGTCTGAGAAGCTAAAGTTTGGCTTATTTTTGGCAAACTTATTTACCAGTTTTGTATGGTACTGAACTCATTTTGATCACCTATGTGATCACCATTATTTTTTCTTAAATCTTGAAAACTGAATTCCATCCCTTAGCTCTCAAAGTATCATCCCTTTTGTCTGAATTAAAATGAATATAAGAAACACATTTTCAAAGATAGTATGGAAAATCAAACAATAATGACCTCAGTATGATTATGATTTTTAGTATTAATAAAAATCTTATCTTTCCTGCACTTATAATTTTAACCACCTTTTTCTTACAAAATAAAAGAATGTTACAAACTTCTCAGGATATTCAGGTTTTTAGAGTTTAGCCACATATAGACCTAATCATTTGAATCAAATTTGCTTAATCAGGTATTACTTAAGGGAAGAATTGCATTTTTACTGTTCTTCTGAATCTGTTAACACTGGTAAACTAGGAGGTTTAAAAAGGGAACTATATTTTAGTAGTTAAAAACATTTCTTTTTGATTTGCAAATAATGTACATTGATTTGATGGCTTTTCATCTTCATTATAGTAATTTTTTGAATATTAACTATAGACTATATAAATTTTTGAGGCAGTATTTGGAAACACAAGGTCATTGCTTAAGAAAAAGTCAAAAATAATTTGGTAAATGACTAGGTGTAACCTAATGGAGAAAATAATGTTTAAATGGAAGATTAATTTCACAAAGTGATCAATTCCCCATGTCCTATAAAGTTATGCTAATTGTATTCATTTCTTCACAATTTTCAGTGGTATAAATTAAAGCACCTGAAGTGATGGATATGCTTCTGCATATGTAAAAGTTATTTTTTAATCTAAATATCCTTATAGTTAAGTATTCATTTATTTTATTGACAAAGGCAGGAATTTTCTTGGAGTAATATGCCCATTATATTTTTGAAAATTTCTTACAGCCAATAAGCGAGAATAGTGGGGGAACAAGGTGGTGCATATTTGGATGTTGGCCGAGTGTTGATTTGTTGGCTGTCCGATTCAACATCTCCTTTTGTCTATATACAATTGGAAAACACAATCAAGATGTTCTAATCGCCTTAGCATTCTCAGGCTTACTAGCAAGTGTACAATATATTATGAACAGATGTTTAGCTTAGTGGGAAGTCTCACTAAAGACCTGAAATCCTGATCCTTTCCAGAAAATGTATAGCATCTGGCATGTTTGAAATAGAACTGCTCTCATTTATTCACCCATGGAATGGTACTCCTGTGTGTTTAGATACTATGACTCACTTTGTGGGGATGACTTAACTCAATTTTTCTCATGAGAAATAACTTAGAAGAATTGTCAGGAAAAAACACTTAAAACGAAGAAAACAGAATCATGTGTTAAGAACATGGCTGGCAGCAATATTTCCCCTATTTTGATTTCAGGTTCGTAACTGGCACTATCAGGATACTGTATTTTATTTCAGGCCTGTTTCACATATAGTCTGTGAAACAAGTTGAATTTTAAAGAACTGATCTTTTTGCTGATGTTTCTTATCTTTCCAAGAGCCACATTCCACTTAGAGGGCAATTAAAATTGCTTTACTTTGTCTTTTTAAAATGTCAAGTACATATTTATAGAACTATGTGTTTTATAACCCCGTGCTTTTTTTCTAAGACTCAAATATTTGGAAATTTTCAAGACTCTTCTGTAACAGCCTGCTTCTACTTATATCTTCCCATTCTATTGGTCTGAGCCTCAGTTGTATATAAGTAGTAAACTGTTTTATTTGAAGATATAAGTCAATTTTAAATAGCAATTAAAAATCATCATTAGATTTACTACTATTAAATTGTGAAGCAGCATCACTAGGATTTGAAAAAGTAGAATAGAGGTGTTAAAGTATCCACAATGCTTTTTAAAACCTCTTAGACTATTTTAGATGTATTTTTTTTTTTTAGATATAAAGGGCATTCTTTTTTAAGGAAAAATGTAAGTGTGTGTGTGTGTGTGTGTGTGTGTGAGGGGGAGGGTGGGAGGAGAGAGAAGAGGAAAAAGGGGTTTTTGCACAGTCACTGTTGAAAAACCTGGGAGCAAATTAGAAAAAGAAAAATTGATTGAAGATCCTAAGATTTTATCCACTGAAATAATAATAAAAACCACTGTAACTGTGAAAGAACAACATCCACCAAACCCAAGAAATGTGATGGAAGCCCAAGGAAAGTAGAAATAAATAAATAGAGTAAAAGCAACGAGACAAAGAAGACAATCAATGACATGTGATGTGAACTAAATAACTTAATTCAAAACAGGGGAAGTATAAAATGATTTTTTTCCTTTGGGCAAATATTCAGTAGTGGGATGGCTGAATCAAATGGTAGGTCTACTTTAGTTTCTTTATAGAATATCCATGCTATTTTCCATAGAGGTTGCACTAGTTTGCAGTCCCAGCAGCAGTCCTTGAGTGTTCCTCTCTCTCTCCGCATCCGTGCTGGCATCTATTGTTTTGGGACTTTTTATAAAAGCCATTCTCTCTGGGGTTAGATGATATCTCATTGTGGTTTTGATTTGCATTTCGCTGACGATTAGTGATGTTAAGTATTTTTTAAATAAGTTGTTAGTCATTAGTATATCTTCTTTTGAAAAGCTTCTGTTCAAGTTTTTTGCCCACTTTTTAATAGGGTTGTTTGATTTTTTTTCCTCGCTGATTTGCTTGTTTTCTTTATAGATTCTGGTTATTAGCCCTTTATTGGATATATAGCACATGAATATTTTCTCCCATTCTGTAGGTTATCTATTTGCTCTGTTGATTGTTTCCTTGGCTGTGCACAAGCTTTTCAATTTAATCAAGTCCCATTTATTTATTTTTTTCATTGCTGTCATTGCCATTGGGGTCTTTTTCATAAATTTTTTGCCTAGGCCTATATCTAGAAGAGCTTTTTCAAGTCATTTTATTCAAAAGACATTTACACTCAAATATTTATTTCAGCACAATTTGCAATCGCAAAGATGCAAAATCAACCCAAGTGTCCATCAATTCATGAGTGCATTAATAAAATATGGTAAATGTATATCATGGAGTACTACTCAGCTATAAGAAAAATGAGTTAATACCTTTTTTAACAATCTGGATGGAAATGGAGACAATTCTCCTAAGTGAGAACAATGCAAGAATGGAAAAACAATCACCACATATATTCACTGTTAAATGGGAACTAACCTAACAGCAATTATGTGCACAGATGGAGGAAAAACTCAACAGAAATCAAGTAGGTGGGAGTAGGGGAGTAGCGTTTGGCTGAAATCATACCTAATGGGTATAATGAACACTCTCTGGGCAATGGGCACACTTAAAACTTTGTTGCAAGCAGTATAAAAGCAATCCATGTAACCAAAACATTTGTACTCCTGTAATATTCTGAAATTAAAAAAGAAAAAAAAAGGAAATAGAGGACATAGAAAGTGGAGGAGAATCTATGAAAAGCAAAGGCAATGAAAGTGGATTGAGAAGTCTTCAGCCCAGAAGAGAGGAGGAATAAACCACAACCAGCTTTGGCGGTATCATATTTCATCAAATGAAATACCCTGGTTGTCTGTAGGGCATTTAAATGTTGTTTTTTTCCAATAATATAGCCAATCGCTTAACATCAAGTGTTTATCCAATCCCTTTATTTTGTCGTTTACCTATTAAACAGAAATGATAGAGATAGCTATAGCATATAATATGTCTTTTTAGAATGCATTATAGATTTAGAATGTATATGATTAAGAATAACGGCAAGCAAAAGAAACTTTGGTTTATTCAAGATCAAAATTTATTTCTCTCACATGGAGGTTCACTCAGCATTCCAGGACTAATATGATGACTACATTATTTCAAGGAACCACCTTCCACCTTTTTAGTCACCCTGATCAAACTCTGGATTCTAAGTATCTTCCCGTTTCCAATCAGCATGTTTTATTGCAACTAGCAAGGAGGAAAGGAAAAGGAATTGGATACATTCACTCCTTTTAGAGATGTTTCCTGGAAGTTGCACATGTCATTTGTTTTCACAACTAGTTGGCCAAACTTACTTACAGACCCTCTAGCTGCAAAGAGGGTTGGATATCATAGCATTATTTTCCATATTCCCAGCTAACAACCAGAAGGTACTGCTGCAGGAGAGACTAGCACTTGGGAAACACATAGCAGTATCTATCACATATGTATTTCAAAAATATGTGCCAATCATAAGTAAAGAGAAATTAGAAAAATAATGTATAACTTTCAGAGTGCAATTTGGAGATAATCACACATGGATGGAAATTAGTGAAAATAAGACTATGAAAGATTATTGATATTGAGTTTTCCATAATCTCACAATTTATAATGTAAAAATGACTTTAAAAATTCAAAATAATTGAAAATTGCCAATGAATGTCATACTATGTGTGTGATTCATTTGGAAGACTTCTATAAAACTGGTCTTAGGAGATTAGAAATTGTCCCATCTCTATCCCAATCTTAATTGGAATTTTCAAATATTTTTATAAGCAAATGCAACTGAATAAGCCATGATTTTTCCCAAGCACAATTTTGTCACTATAAATACAGATACAACATTAGAAAGTTACATTTGATAGCCCATCAAAGAGAATGAATAAATCATGAAGCTGCAATATAATTTTGTGCCCTTTTCAGAAAACTCATTTCTGAATGCAGTCTAGACCCTAAATAGTTTTACAATGCCAGTGATACTGGTATATTTATGATACTTACCATATTTTAACTTAGCGTTTCATTGTGAATTGTCTTCCCAATTTTTAGAGGAATAAATTCATTTGGACTACTCTTTCTTACAGTATTACATCAGACGAAAACTTGAATTTTGCAAATGTAAACAATCTTACAAGCATTGATTCTCAATGGTAAAGACAAAAGGGCCCACCCCTAGAACCACAGAAAGAGTGTATTTAGACTCGATATTTTGTCTCTTTGCTCAGATTCAGGTGCTGATATATCCTGCACTGGATTGTGTGGGTGGGTGGCTGGAAGGGCTAATGCAGAGGGCGATTTAAATTTTTCTTACTTAATAGTATTCACTCACTTTAAAATATGATTTGCTTTGCTCCGCTCAGTTTTCACCTGATTTATCTAGCTGAGAATGTTTTCCTATAAATTTGTCATTTATTCACTCATTTAAATACTATCTAAACATACAAAAATCTGTCTATCTATCCATCTATCTTTCTACCTATATATCTATCTATTTGCATTCATGTCTCTTTCTATCATTCTGTACCAAACTAGGCATCAGCTGAAAAATCTGTCCCTAATTCCTCCCTAAATCTCCTCATGCAGTTCCCACAAATACCCCTCACTCTTATCCAACCCTACTCTTACTCAAATAGAATATCTTTATCCCAGGCAATCAATGGGTACCTTATTATGTCCTTGCCATCCATCTCTCAAGTAGTCTGAAAGACCAAGGTCACTGTCACTCAGCCTAATCTTGCATCTGGCTCTTTTTCTCTGTGGACTCTCATACTTGGGTACATGGTTCTATGTGTTTTATGGTTCTCAGTGCCTTTCCTATCTGCAATTCACAGGGCTGAATTGAGGATGAGCTTCAAGGAAGAGGGAACAATGAAGCCAAAATCAATAGTGGGCAGATGGCAAGAGTCAGGACAGACTGAAAACAGAAACTAACGTTATCAGAGACAGAATAGAGTGTTTAATTAATTTAAGAAAAAAATATGTCAGGGGAAGAAAGAGTTACCATTTTTCTTTCATTCTTTCTTGCTTCTTTTCTTCCTTCCTTCCTTTCCTCCTCCCTTCCTCCCTCTCTTTCTTTCTTTCTTTTTTTTCTTTCTTTCTCTCTTTCTCTCTCTCTCTCCTGCCCTCATATACTCTTGTTTAATTTCAAATTCAGGGAACATGCATATAAAAACAAAATAAAAAACTGTGTATCTTCTAACAAAAATTCAAAACAATATTATAAATATTTTCTCATGTTTGTCTCACATTTTTTCTTCTTAAAAATATAAAATTAAAGACCATTATTTTGATCCCCAGTTTCATGCTTCACTGTCCCTCCGCTAAGGCAATCACAATCTGGATTTTGTTCTTGTTACGTATTCAGGAAAATTTTTATAGTTTTAATGTATTCATTAAATATAACATATTTTGCATATTTTTAATATGTTTAATCTGTTTTGTGTTAAGCATTCTTTTAAATGCTTAAGAATATCATAAAAACAGCTGTCACTTGTTACTAAGTTGCAGAATTATCCGGGAATAATGATGCTAAGGATCAATCATCAACTTTTGAAACATCTTGAAATAAAATATTTAAAATGTGAGGTGTAGATGAATATTATATGATAATAACAACCATTGTGTTGGGAGTAAATGGGGCATTATTCGGCACAAAACATGTGTCATTTAGAAGGGCAAAGAAATTGGGCAAGATGGATGTCTTTTAGAGAAGCTCAGATGTAGGAGAATCCCCAGCACAGACAGGCTGGATTAAAAAAATCTTCAAGACACCCTTTTCCCAGTAAGTAGTCTGTCTCCATGATCCTATTTTATTCTATTTTGTGAACCCGAACTGGTATTTTTGACCTTCATCTTGATCTTTACACAGACTTTTCTTTCTCCTAATCTTAGCAAATTTACTAGAGACTCTTTGTTAATCATAGAGACATTTTTTGTACCCTGTTTTGTAGCCTATCAAGATAAAGTTCAGACATTCCCGATGGTGTTTACTACTTGATAGAGCTACAGATATCCATCTCTTTGTTAACATCAGCACCTAATAACTCAACCAGATACAAGGTTATTTCCCCACTTGACTGTTTGACACCGCTGATCCTGCCACTCTGATTAACCCTGCCATTGGGCTTGGCTCCGCAAAAAGGGTCTCACCCCATCCTGTTGACATTGTGCTAGTGATGCAGAAATAACAGATAGTGTTTTAAATACTACTGACAAAGCAAAGGACATTGATAATGAGAGTAAAGAAGTTAACTTTCCGAAGAGCAAGAAAATTGCTTGGAAGAAGGCTGATTCAGCCTTCCATTCACTAATTAGTTTTTGAAAAAGACTGAAGTGTCACAGAGCCCAGGAGGTCACGGAGCTCAACATTCTTCATTCTAGTTCAGTAAGAAAGAGGTAAATGAAAATAAAATCTTGGTATCACAGACTTTCACAGTAAAGTAATCTCCACCTATCTCCTGGAGCTAGTATTTAGGATAGCCATAAGCTGAACAGAACAAAAACAAACACCACAGAACAAAAATTGATATTTATTATGATGCCCTTTGGCCAAAGCTTGATGTGTTTACTAAAGCAGAGAAATTGACACCATATTTTTGAATTATGTTTTTCTCTCAAGAAATGTTTTTACATTAACATTGCATAAAGATTTAATCTTTCCAGTTTTTTCTTACTATCCGCTTAGCCAGAACTCCCAAGACTGATAAACATTATTACCAATGTTAACTCACAGAACATTTGAATGTATGCCTTCCAAGAAAAAGTACATTGATGTCAAGGATCAATTTTCAACTTTTGAAATATCATGAAATAAAATAAAGTATTTAAAATGTGAATTGACATTTTAAATGATTGAATGGCTGACATAAATGAATTCACATTTGCTTTAATTATACACTATGTCAGTTATCACGATTGTTAGAATCTCAATATGCATGGATTTTATTAACATGAGTAGAATAAAATGTGCATTTATAAATCATTTCAAAATTTAATTAATTACCTGAATATTAAAATTTTCTGTTTTTGTATTTTATTCTTAAACAATTTGTTTACCAAATCTCTTACAAAATCATATTTTCAATTTTGAGTTATGTGATTTAAGCAATCTTCTCTCACTCCTCATAAGTGTGTAAGAATTTTGATTTCATACCATGATTAATAAGGTCTACTGCTTTCTTTTCTACTTTGATGGGGCATAGTTATTTGTCAATACAATTTTTGTATTTATTTAATACAGATCATTTTCAACTTGATACTAGAATGTTAGCTAGAAAGTCATAAAAAATACAAAATGAGTTTTTGTCACAGTTAATATTTAAAGAGAAAGAAAATAGTTTGTATTCAAATAGCACCCATTAAACTTTTCTTAAAAAGAAGAATGTAGAATAAGATGAGTACATTTTAATGGTCTCTGTATTTAAAAAAAATTTGGCATTGGTAAGTGTAAAAAATGTAATTCTATAGTCCTTTTAATAGATATCCCGGTTTCTTAAAATTATAATGTAGTATCATTGATTATAGCCACAAAATAAAAAAGTTAGTAAAGCTTCCTAAGAAGTATTATGGAATTCATCTATTGGTGAAAGTATTTTCTTAAAATTCATATTCAATAAGAAAATATGGATTAAAAAACAAAAACCAAAAACAAGCAATAGAAAACAGCATTCCCCATTGCTCTCACCACCACACAGGTGAAACTAGTGAGAGTAAGGGCCAAAGACCCCAAAAGCAAGATCCATGAACCCTGATACAGACTGACTGAAAGAGGGAAGGACCCCAAAGGCCTTGCAGAAGAGACTCCAAACCTTGTTTATAAGTAAAACTCGTGGTGGAATTTTTTTTTTTTTTCTGGGCATGAGGAGAAAAGAAAAGCTCTTAGATATCAGTTGGTGATATCTTACTACTTGAAAGTCTGGACTTTCCACAATTGCAGATGGAGATTGGGAATCCAGTGAAATCAACAAGGAGGAATAGATATCTGAGTACAATTAATAGATCACTTTGGGAATCAGAAGAAAATCAGGCAAACCTGGAAGAGGACAAATTCAGATAGCACCTGCGTAGACAAGTAACAGCATTTGGAATGTATTAAGCACTGATTATATGCCAGAACTTCTACTAATTTCTATCCTTATATTATCTGACCAATTGCTCACTGCATTTCTCTTCGGAAGTTGCTTTTATCCACACCTTATACATTAACGAACTGAGAGTTTGAGATAGCAAGTAACATAACCTAAGGAGCTCACTGATAATTCTAGCAGAGAAAAAACAAACTCCTATTCCTTTTTTTTAATTTCAAAGCTTTTGTTGTTAATATGCCAAAAAATTTTTGCTTTGGATACTGCAGCCTCAGCTTAAGGTTTTCACCATATTCAGTGAAGAAGCATTAATGGAGCATTTATATTTTGTTGAATATAACTATGCCTAAGTCGACTGTATTCTAGACTATAAATAATTCTTATTGTATAATGTGAACCCAATCATTTTCAATTAATTTTTTTGTCTTTATAAATACTCAAGTTAGGGTACCTTTTTAGGTATTACAAAACATGAAGTGGTATCCTGCCTGTGTCTACAGTATACAGAAATCAAGATTTTGATTCCAGGATGAGTAGCCTTGGACAGATGCAATTATAGCAAAATTGTACCTAAATATGCCTTGTTTTTTTAACTTAAATTAATTAAACTTAATTTGGTCATGTGATAACTTTATTAAGAATATTTTTTCTGAAAGAAACTAACGAAATGATTATATTATAGAATCAAGGTTAAGTATGATGAAAAAGAGAACAAAGAATGAAAAATGAACCATAGAGGCAACTCTAGAAAAAGATTGGAATTTCTGTCTATCAGATTGGAAATGTAAGAAAAAAAAAACCTGTGTTGTGATTAGATAACAAAAGTATAAAATTGATAGAGGAAAATTGAGGATGTTTCCACAGTTGGACAGCATGAGGAAAAAGAATGAATTAGTTCACCAGCTTCCAAAGACCTTCTCTAATGATTAAAGCACAAAATGATTGCTGAAAAGAAAAAAAATAAAATGAGATTCAGGATTACAGGGTAATTTTTTTTCTTGGATTAACTATTTAAAAATGAGGAAAATCTCTATTATAATTAATCAAATCATATTTTAAAATCTGTGTTTTACTAGAGGAAAATATATATGCAAAATTTATTTTTTACTTAATACTTGCAAGCTTAAGCACTCCCTTTATAGATATGATTTTTATATGTAAGATACATTTATGCATAAATTTAAATTCATTATTCACTATTCCAGACCTATAAATTCATTTATTATAATTGTATTTGCTTTCATAATGTCCTTGTGCAATATGTAGAAGATGAGCTAATAATCAGTGTTGCCCTGTTCTGGTCACTGCTGCTACCATCACCAGCGATGTTGGTGTGTTGATCAAGACCTTGCCATCCTGTGTGCTAATTACTACTCCTAACCATTGTTAACATTCTGTTTACTAGAGTTAAATTGAAGGCATTAATATAATAAATACTGGACTTTAAACTGATTTTTAACAAGAATAGGTGACAATTCAATTTTTCTAATTTAAAATTCCCTTGTTTATTTTATTATGGTAATTAGGGTAAATTGACATTAATGGGTAAATCAGTGAACATCGTCAGGTGAATCCAATGTTGACTCATTGTTTTTTAAAGCCTGGCTACAATTATTAACATATAACAGCTAGCCATTTAATAACATGCCAGCCACTTCGATGAACGGTTTATACATAGTGTCTCATGAACTTCTTACAGCAGTGCTAAGTCGATTTGGTAATAGTCATTTCCACCTTAGCAATGGGGAAACTGAGATTTAGGGATGTAAAAATAATCAGCCTAATTTGCATAGCCAAAAAATGGGAGAGCAAGGATTGAAATCTTCATTGAACTTTGGCTTCCAGAGTTCTGTGCAGGCAATTCTTACTCTACCATGAGTGCCTAATGTGAGCAGATGATGGAACAAATAGAGAAAAAAAATTCATATTTCAAAAGATCAGTGTTATCATTTTGCATTTTATTTTCAATAATAACTTGTAAAAAGAGTTACTTCATTTTCATAGAAATATAATCATAGACAGCACTAAGAGCTCGTACTCTCTTGATAGAAGAGAATCCAATCTTGGTTCAACAAGTTATTAATACCTTATTAGCTTTGTGATCTTAGGTGAGTTATTTGAACTCTTTATGCCTCAGTTTCCTTATCTGTAAAGTGGTGATAATAATATTTACTCATAAGATTTTATAAGGATTAAATAAATTAATTCATATAAAGTATTAATACTTAGCACAGGTGAATTAGTCATAAGTAGTATTTGAAACTCTAAACCGGTATTAATACAAAATGTCTGGAATACATTGTTAAATGGTCATATCTGCTGTAAACTTAATAGATTTATATGATTTCTTTGTATACTGCAATGGAAGTTTAAGAGGAGTGGGATTATACCAAAAAAAAAAAATCTGTAATCATAGATCCTTGAACGCTTAGTGGTCATACAAGGTTTTCCTAAATGGGTTGAAAATAAGAAATTTAAGAGTAGAATCCCAGAAATTTAAGTGGTACTTTTATTTTCTAGAATCAATGAATATTCAAATGGAAAAGGCACACAGTGAAATGGTTAATATAGTGGTAAATTTTAATGAAATGCATGGAAATTTATAGATAAACTTTTCAAGAAATACACACTTATATTTAATGTAGTTTATAATGAGGAATCAATTGTTCATAACTGTTGTATAATCACCTGATTCTGTTCTTATCTATATTGTTATAAAGTTTTTGATTTTGAGTGGAGTTTTTAATAGGTGCTTTGCATGTATGGTCCTTACCTGTGGTCTATCAAATTAAGGCACATGTTGTACACAATAAAAAAGCAAAAAATAATTATTTGCACGTTAACCTCTCCCCACTATATAGTCATTTGCAACGAATCATGCATACTTCTTCTTCATAAAGGGTCATTACACATTTATAAAAATGTTCTGATCAGTATTCTTTTTAGAACAAAACCAGAGGAAAGCTTTATATAGTAGAAAGCAGTTTTTGACAATAATCTAAAACTATTTTTCCCTGACATCGAGTGTCAAAACACCCTTGAATTAGATATAAATCCCCAGACTCCACTGACAATGAAACTATTTTTTTCTTAATAATTCACAACACTCCTAAAAGGATCAGAAGGAATGAAATCATTAACCTAGTCACATGCTATAAACTTCTTTATTAAAACTAGCATATCTGACATTGTAATAATTTACATTTTCCTTGTTATACTGGTATATAATTAGATTTTGTATACTTTATAACCAAATAATTTTATTTTTCCAAGAAGCTTCTTATTATTTTTACAATATCAAATTTTGTTCAATACTATAATTTATTTTCTCTTCATATTTTATAGGTTCTTTTGACCACTCTCTGAGCTTATCTTGTTATTTAAAGGTTTAAATAAAAAGAATCAACATATAATTGGCTAAGTGATAAAAGAATGTATTGCTCAAAATACAGTTCGAAAGTTTGAGTTTAACCTCAGTATCAAAATTTAGTGAGAGTGTTTGTGCTAAGGAGAAAATTGTCAGACAAGGCTCACTCATCTTACATTTATTCATCTTCATAAGGGAAGATTACAGCTTCTTTCCTTGCCTAGGAAAGGAACGTGCATTACAGTTTCAAATTGCATTTATACATATCTCCTCATTCTGTAAAGGTATGAAGAGAAAGATCTAGCTGTGACTGAGGGAGGCCAGGACACTTCTGACATACCTGGCATACAGGAGGCACGACTGGGTCCTTCAGACTGGCAGAATAATATCACTGCAGGCTGGTGGGCAGCTAGCTGTCTTGTTCAGGGATGGCGCTGCTCAAACCGATAGATACAGGGCAATGCTGAGCTGCAACTCTTTCTTTTAAGAAGAGAAGCAGGTGCTTCAGGCATTTAGAAAGCAGAGGTGGGGTCTGAAAGAAAAGTAGTGATCCATCTTGATTCCAAAAGTTTGATTCCTAGTCAGTGCAGGGAAGCACAACAAGCATCACAGCTCAAAGTGCTCTAGGATCCAGTTCCGTGTGTCCTGGCTCAATATTGACCATGCCCAGGTCCACTTAACCTGAAATCCAAGCTTATCCTCTGTTGTCCAATCCCGGCGTATCTTTCATATTACCTGTTGAATGGGAAAAATTGGCAAGTTTTTATCACTTTAGCCTTTTACTCTTTCCACCTCTTTCCACCTTGCATGTCTTCTCTCTGGCTAGAATTCCACTTCGCAGCCCTTCAGTCTGCCTCTGAAGAAATCCTACCTACCCTTACAAAGGCAATATTCCTTTGTCCTGAACATGCATAGCTCAATGGAGATTTATGTAAACAAATTACTATACTCTCATTTTTCCTTGTATTAGAAACTAAATCTTGACGAATTATTTATGCATGTTTATTTTATGCTCCACAGAATATCATGAATGCAGTGTGGATGGAAAAATGCTTTTGCAGACAGCTTCAAGTTCAAATCTGGGTTCTGTCATTTATTAGCTACTTGACCTCAAGTAAATTTTAAAGCTTTGAATAAAATTCATTTCCTCACACAATTGTGAATTATAATGCCTACCTTGCAGGGTCATTGAATAATTAAATTATACAAGATAGTGTATGTAAAATATATATAAAATTACTTGGAACACAGTCTCTCCATTTCTTCTGTGGTACCCTCTTCTTCCCTTGTTTTTCTCCAAATTAAATGACTGTTCAATTAAGCTTGGACTATCCCACCACAATGTAGCCACTGCTTTCTTGAGCTAAAAACATTTGCTTAAAATAGTGTTAATACCTCTGTAGAGGGTATCCCACTATAATCATCTTTACGTTAGTGAAAATTTTGACCATACCTTCCAAAAAGAAAACTAAAATTGACTTTCTCACTGGGATCATTTTTATTTTTGACTTGTTATTTTTGAGATTGATTTGTTTATGACTTCTGTTCCAATGGCTCACTTAAATCACAGAAATATACTGAAAATACATGGGCAGTTTTGAGTGAAACTCATAAGAATACTTTGCTTGGGTTTACTTAGGAAAGGACCTGGTTGAAAAAATGCTTTTAGGAATCATTCTAAGATATACTTGTGCTGGGATAGTCTGTCCTTTGTTTGCTAAGCAGTATAATCAAATGCTTATGGAATGTCTTGAATTTGCTTTCTTAGTCTATAATTTAAGCCTAAATTATAACCATATTTATAGTTGTGTGACAGTTAAATCTTTTGTTTCTCTAGGAGTTTGATTTTGCTTTAAGTAAGATTCAATTACTGAAATTGAACTTTATCACTGTGTGTCATAAATGTCTAGAGGAAGCATCTTAGAGAGCTGTTTCAAAACAGTCCTACACAACCCATTGGTGAAGCAGAAATGTCAGAGAAGCTTGCATTTGATGTCCTCTTTATTAAGCCCCATTAGGTCACAAGAATAATGTTTAAATTAAAGAAAGACTAGAGTTCTCAAAAACAATTGAGAAACTTAATGGAAAATGTTTACATTAAGGTCAAAGTTGGTGCAAAGCCTTTTAAACTAAAATCTCCAAAAAATATTGCTCTTTTTTTACCCAAGTAAATAATGCAAAGGTGAATATTTATTTTTTCTAAATAAAACAAAAGTAGTAATCTAGTAATAGTCATTGATACCTACCTTACTGTTAATTTTAAAGTATGGATTTACATAATCATATCACCTCTTCACCAGCTTTTGTTAGGGGTCATGAATTTAACATCACAGTAATGAAAGAAAAAGTGGAAAATGTGAAAATGAAAATCGAGTGGATGTTTACTTTTATGTTCCTACTTTTTATTTGCTGCTACACCCAAAGTTAGATCAAGTAATCCTGTAATGAGTTGTTTCTTCCTTACCAGAAACAGGGAAGCCTCATTCAGCTAACATATATTAGTGTTTAATCTATCATGGGCATTGCATGTACAGCCATAAACATGACTTGGTTTTGCTCTTATGTTGTATTGGGAAAGACAGATGTGTAAATACGTTATTGCCATTCAACTGGTCTAAATACTTGAAGAGAAGTAGGAGTCTAGTAATGTTGGAGCACCACAAAGTGCTAGAAGCAATTCTTAAAATTAAAGGGAACACAGCCTAGGATCGAATATTATAATTTGTTAACATGTGACCATAATGGATAAATTTATGTAGTAACTGCCACATAGCAAATCAAAGTGATAAAGCTTTACTTTCCTAATAATTAAACTTAGCTTGGATTTTCTGCTTGTACCTAATAAGATCCATTATTTTTCATTCTCACTGGTATTTTTTTTTTACTTACTTCAAATGTGCAGTGAGATATTTAAGTCTATTGTAAAATCTATAAATTAATTTGGTATTCCAAAATTAGAATTTAATCACTAGTTAGTAAACTGGCATCAGTTCCTTGCAAATCATTGTGCCAAATACTCGGTTTTAAGATGTTTAGAACAGAGCATTCCTGGCGTAAAAGAGCCCAATTAACCTAAATTTCAATGTAGTATTACTGTAGTTATTCATCACAGAAAAATTAAATGAATGTAAAATCACAGGGACATATGAAATTTAAAAAATAAAATTTGAAGGAAACTGGGTATTTACTGGATGGTTACAGACCTCTGGGCATGTAACAGGATGTTTTAGTTTGCTGGTTATGGTGGTATCATGTCTTCCTTCCTTGAAACTACCTATTATATTATTTTCTTAGAAACAAGATAATTTCCACATCACACTCAGAAGAGAATCATGTTGTCTCCTTTGTGTTTTTTTTTTAATAAATATATGTTAAAAACAAAATCTCTATATGGAGATTCTTTAGAATGTAATACTTTTCTTGAGTTTCAAATTACATTTCTGTTATACTAAGCTTTAATTTGATTAAATAGTCATTTGGTGAAATAGTTTCTTTCCTTTCAAAATCAATGTCTATGTACTGAATTTTCTGTATTTCTTTTAAAGTGTTCCCAGATAGTCACCTAAATTTCTAACATTAAAATAGTAATGCATTTTTTGTGTGCAAAAGATCATTTTATTAACTTCTGTGTTAATGCATCTTTACTAGGATTGTTTCAGAAGAATCTTCTGTGGTACTTATTTTATATTTTGTCATTTATTAACATGAGGCAAGGATATTGTGCATAAACAAATGATATTTAAGGTGACGATGTTCTGTACTCTTGAATATATATGAAAATTTGGGTGGTAGAGGATCAAAGAGTCTATGTATTATTAAATCTAAACCACATTTTTAATATGCTAAATTATGGAAAATTAATTGATATGTGAGTCTATGTGATTTCTAAAACTCAATAATTTATTAAAAAAAAGAAAAAAGGAGCAACGGAAATATCCAATGTAGCAAAAGTCAAACAATTAAAAAGCATTAAAAAAGGAAAATAATTGAATCTGATGGTAGAAATACTCCCAATATTATCAGTAGTCACACTAAGGGTGAATATGCTAATTTCCCTATTAACAAGAAAAATGTAATGCTGGGTAAAAAAGCATATTCTATTTGAATGCTATAAACATAAATCAGTGAAATAAAAGATGCCACATTATTTAAAATAAATGTTCGAGCAGAAAAATAAATGAACATAAAATAAGTCAAATTTGCCAATATTGAGACAAAATGAGTTTCAAAATTTCAAAATAAGAGAATAAATAGTACAGAGAATTTTTTATATTGACACAAGCTACAATTTATAAAAATATATGAGTTCTGATCTTTTTATTCCTAAAGTACCATAACATTGCATTATATACAGCAAAAGTCATTACAAATAAATGAATTAAACAAAACTAAATTAGAGGGGGAGAAAAATTATACTATTTAAAAGAATTCGACAATCATATTAACAACACTAGAAATTGGATACATGTAAGTGATAAACAAGATTTATGTTATATCCATGGTTATATGACAGAGAAAGAGACAGAGACAGAGACAGAGAAACAGAGAATATAGATTGCATACACGGAGAGCGAGATAGAGAGAGATGAATATTCTGACTCAGAGATATCTTCAATTTATTTCTGAGATTAAATTTTAAACAACTATTTATAACTTTGAAATGTATAATAATGAGAACCAATGAGGAAATGGAGTTTCAGGAATCACAGAATTTGTGGAGAAAGATCACATCTTAGAGTTTAGGGTCAAGTTTACCTAAATCCCCCAAAAACAGGGAAGGATAAGTTACTATTTAGATCATATATATTACTAAAACAGAACAAATATAAATTTGCTAAGTCAAGTCCCTGGAATGTTAACAATGTATAGGAGTCAGAGTCTGGTCAGCAAAACAAAACTCATGCTAAGTAATTCAGTAAAGAGGTATATTAATATGCGAAGCTATTTATAAATTCAAACATTAAAATTTCAGATAGAATATAGTGAGGCAACCCAGATGGAAGATGGTGTTATCAAAGTTTGAAACCACAGAATGGGCTGGGTTGGTAGGAACTGGGACTGCAGAAAGGGTCTACCCAGCAAAAGCTGCAGCCAGGAAAGGGACCTGGCCTCCTCTGCTTGCACTCTCCCCTCCAGGGGAGAAACAACCTGGTTGCCGCCTTCTTCTCACTCTCAAGAATCTCCCACCAGGCCTCTCATTGGCCAACTCTATCCAGAATCTGATTAATGAAAGAAACTAGGACACCTGGTTTGCTGGGTTAGTCCCCTGTGAGAAAGAGCAGAGCAGGAAGGTACAGAAAATAGGTCTGTTAGTAAGTAAGCAAGCAAGTGACAAACATACAGTGTTATCTATTTATTGGAGAAGCTTATAGATTTACTTTCATATTCTTTTTATTGTTCTCAGAGAGAAATGGATAACAGACACGTTTTCATTATTAAACAAAATGTGTGAAGACATAAAATTAACAAGCATCCCTAAGGGAAAAAAAATCCAAAATTATTCCATTTAGAGAAAGAGCTATAGGTATTAAAATCAAATGATGTGTTCAAATGATCAAAATAATGTGTTGTGTTCAAATAATCAAAATAATGTGTTATGTTGAACAAGCAACACATAATCCTAACACAATTTTATTTTATCTCCTGCCATTTCTTTAGACTTTATTCAACTGGGATAATATTACCCCAGACAAGAACTGAGATACGTTTCATGGCTTTTCTTCTCATCCCTGAATAACTGATAGTTCTACATTTACGTTAAACTTAAAAATAATTCTCAATTCAGTGATTAGAATACTCAATCCCATGTAGCAATTAAAACTTTAAATTTGCCCTACTATTAATTCTACACTCTCTCAGCTCAGACTTGCCTGGGGTCTCATCCTGCTCAAGACATTTTCTCAGTTCCCTTCTATCCCCCACTTTTGGGGAAGCCATTTTCCTCTCCCCTAAAAGACAAAAGAAGCTGATGGAAGATGGTCAATGGGCATGACCAGTTTTGACTTGGAGGTGGAGGGCTTCCTACCTCTAAGCCTTCCAGATTTGTAAAGCTCTTTCTTCTCTTTTGTTAACTATTCAGTTTCTCTAATGGCTCCATATCCTCTCCCTTCTCCTGACCCAGGCAAATACTTTTCTACATCCAGGTTATATGCAACTCTTTCTTCAACTTCTGGACACATGAAGGCAATACCTTAGCCTCCTTCTGCTGGGGATTTCTCACTTTCCAGCACCTATTAAACAGTATTCAAAATGACCTGAAGCAAGCTCTGTCTTTCAGTAATAAATGTTAGGTTCATGAGAAACCTGAAAGTGTATGGCAATATTAAATCAGAAAAATTATGCACAATTTTTAACTTGGTAATCAGGAAACAGGAAGATCTCAAGAGGAGAACATAAGTATTTCACTTTGTTTCCACCATTACAAAGAATGGATTATCACTATTTCTGTGTCCCTTGGATCACTTGGTTCCAATTCATAATCCTTGGAGAGAGATTCTTATTTGCTAAACTTAGGCCTTCTGCCTGCTCTTTAGCTTTATCTGGTTGGAAAGAGAAAGAAAATCAGGTAAAAGAATACATTAAGGTTCCTTCTGCTCAGACAAGTACTTAAACTTACTATCCCACAAAAATTGCATACAATGGGGACCTTGATGACATAGTGGTGGAATAAAGAGAAAGCTCACATATGTAAGCACTTATTAACGTCCTGCTCTAGTTCTGTTTGCTAATATCACATTAGGTAAAGCAATGCACTAGCTCAAGCCCAGGCGAAAGTAATTGAGAAGTAGACTCAATCTCTTAATGAAAAAAGCTGCAAAACTCAAATCAGGTGGGGAATGGGGAGGTAGGAATACAAGAGTAAGAGGAATGTGTGGCTTTCTTTTGCAATTTATCATATGTATGTCAATAAAATGTTTTACGGTCCATATTCATTCTTTCAGTAGATGTTTTCCAACAATTATGTTTATATCAGGCACTATTCTCAGTGCTGGAGATTTAATTATACATATGGAAAACTCATATTCTTAAGAATCATTCACTCTGAGGGAATAAAGACAGACAAAATGGAGCAACTAGAATATTACATACTATGTGCTATGTTAAAAATATGCACAGTGTTGTAAGACAATTATGAAGGAGTAGTGAATCTAGCCTTTCGGTAGAGGAGCAGGAAAGAGTAATTCACTCTGGAGAGGATAACCTAAAGATATAGGTTAGAGGAAGACCAGGATGCTCATTATTATTCTACTGAAATTGCTAGTTACTTTATAAGGCAGAAAACGGAAAGAATGATATACAGCCTGGAAATGGAAATGTAGAGTCATTATCATTTGAAGATGATAAAAGTGTGCATGTAGAAAACACCAAAGGATATAACAATAAGTTATTAAAATTTAAATTGGACATGTTTACTGGGCACAATTTCATTACAGATCAGTTAAATGTTTTACTAGCAATAATTAATTAGAATATAATATTTTTAAAAAATCACTTACAATCATACCATAAGATGATAAATACCTAGGAATAATCTTATGATAGATGTATACGATTTCAATGCTGAAAACTAGAAAATATTGTTAAGAGAACTTAAAGATATAAATAAATGGAGATACTGTACTATGTTCATGGATTGGAAGACTTGATACTGCTAGAATGTCAATTCTTTCCAAATTGACCAGTAGATTCAAAGTAATCCCAATCAAATTCCCAACAGGTGTTTTTTGTTTGTCTGTTTCTTTGTATTTTGTGAAAATTGACAAACTGATGGAAATGAAAGTACCTAGAATAGCCAAGGCAATATTCAGAAAGACATCTTGTTGACATTCATTGAATTTGTTAGTACTATGTGTATACCTACTGGGATAGTTTATTCTGGGATTCATTACAACATAGTTTATAATTAAATAATAAACTTTGTAGTACTGATTGAAGTATTTTAGAACCTTAAATTTCACTCTTAGGTAGCAATCTACATAATAAACCATTTGGGGCAAGAAAAAGTTTAAAAGTATTCCTAAAAGAATGGTAGGTTTATGGAATTATTTGCAGTCATGTTTAATCCTTTTCTAAACATATATGCAAAGTGGGAGAATCAAATCACTTGCTCATGCTTTTCCTAGAATTTATTCAAATATGGTTTCATTAAACACTGATGACTACTAATCCTTTTTTTTTTTTTTTTTTTTCCTGAGACAGAGTCTTGCTAGAGTGACCTGGCTAGAATGCTGTGGCGTCAGCCTAGCTCACAACAACCTCAAACTTCTGGGCTCATACGATCCTCTTGCTTCAGCCTCCTGAGAAGCTGGAACTACAGGTGTATACCACCACTCCTGGCTAATTTTGTCTATTTTTAGTTGTCTGGCTAATTTCTTTTTATTTTTAGTAGAGACAGGGTCTCCCTCTTGCTCAGGCTGGTCTTGAACTCCTGACTTCAGGAGATCCTCCCACTTCGGCCTCCCAGAGTGCTAGGATTACAGGCATGAGCCACCACGCCCGGCCAATGACTACTAATTCTTTACTTGGGCACAAGTATCTCTCCTGAGCTCTAGAAGACCCTACCCAACAGCCTACTTGGTTTTTCCTATTGGCTGTCTCACGTGACCCCTGCTCCTCTTCCTGCCTCAACTGTTTACCAGTTGCCCTTGTTAGAAATGTTGGTGTTAGCTTATATTCTTTCCTATTTCTCTTCTTTCCTATTTCTTTTATTATTTTAGTTAATTGTCAAGTTCAATAATTTTTATTTAGCAATGATAGCTTTGAGTTTTGAGCATCTAATAATTTTGAGGGCCACACTGGAGTTGTTACATGCATCATCACTAATTCATATAAAAGCTTTTAATGATACGTTAAAGATGTGAGAGAGAGAGAGACTTAATAATTTGTCCAGGTTTAAAAAATGGCTAACAATATTTGATAATATAACAAAGTGATTATATTCAATAATAAGCTAGGATAGACTTTAAAGTAACTAAAACAATGTAACTGGAATGTTCCTAACACACACGAAATAATGATAAATGCCTGAGGTGATAGATACCTGATTACCCTGATTTGATTAATTCACATTGTATTCCTATGTAAAACCATTACAAGCACCCTATAAAGATGTACAGCTATTATGTACCCATAATAATTAAAAAGAAAAAAGAAGCAAGTGACTCATAATTACTTATTCAAAGCCAGGTGTGCTTTTATTTCTGAAGTTTCCTCCTGCACCAAGCATCTTAACCTCTTAACTATTAATCCCTTTCTCCCTACTTCAGCCTCTTTATCATAGCCCTAGTTTAGGTATTCATAGATTCTTCCATGAATTACTGCAGTTGTCCTCTAGTTGGCTTTCCCATTCTGATTCCATCTACATCAAATACAATCATATTTGAATCTGTAACTATCCTCTGTCAAAATGTGTTGAAGGTTTTCTATTACCTACTTGACAAAAACTGAATTCTTCAGCATATCATGAGTTAACTTCACTTATATTTCATACATATCCCACTTATAGTTGGCCTTCTGTCCCAACTCTTCTCTCCTCTCTTCCTTAAAAGCCCTTGAAAACATGAAAAATTCTTGCTAATATTTAGAGTCTCAGCTAAAATTCTCCTTTCTAAATTTTCATCCATCCATCTCATTAGTTACTTGGGTAAACTCTGGTATTATTTCTTCTGTTCTTCAAATATGCTTTGCATTTGATTATAGACTGATTATATTTCAATTGCTTTATACTTGTCTTTCTTTACTGTATTATGAGACACTTGCATGAAAATACTAAGCCTTTACAGTGCTCATTACCAGACAAGTTCAATAATTATGTAAAACAAACCAATGTATTAATCAAATATTTTTATTTTGAATACATTGATTAATTCTTTAAGGCAAGGAAATAAAAGCACAAAACCTGATAATTTTTTAAAGTTTACACCGAATAGTTGATAAATGAAAGTTTTTATTCCATCATCAGAAACGGGCATTTACTCTTAGCTGAATAAGTAAATGATTTTTAAAAAATCAATATTATTTCCCTTCTAAAGATTGCATTGTTATTTGTACAATATATAAAAGTAGTATCAATGGCCAAAATGGGACTTGAATTTAAATTATGAATGTTGCTTTAAATATTAGACTTGTGACATCAGATGCCTTCTATTAAGTTTTCAAACTATCATGCAGCTTGTGTCACAAAAAAGAAGTTATAGACACAAATCAAAACATAACATGATTTTATTTAAATGAGACACTGTATATACAGTACTTCACAGTATGTCTCAAGTACATTCTAAAAAGACATTTTTCTTCTATCTGTCATCTTATTTTTCATTCATGACTGAAAAAAAAAAAGAAAGGTCCATTATGTTAATATACATTAGATGAAACAAATGTAAATATTGTCAGAACAATATAACACTTTCAAAGTGCATTGTTCTCCTTTATTAAGTTATAATATAAAAAGAAATAAGGTGAAACTTTACATTCATAGTTTTAATGTTTATGCCTTAGGCTTTTGTTGCAAAACATACCTTTGTTTAACAGAATGCTTTTTCTTTACTCAGTACAATTTGTTTTGGGAGTTGAATTTAGTTATAGAATTTTATTTTGAAAGATGAAATAAAATTATAGAACTTTAATTCTTGCTTCATGTGTACTATATGCTTGAGGTACAGAATGAAGGAAACTTTCTACTTGCAAACTATATCTGCCCATTTCTGTAGAAACCTCCTGAATTTGGTGTTGGGTTTTAAATCACTAATACATGTAAGTTTTTATTATTTCAAATCCATTTTTACAATATTCAATATTGTAAATCTTTAATTTCTCTAAAATTTTTATATTTACGTCTTAAAAATTTGGAAGGTAGGGTTTATATATTAATTTTGAGAAATAATATGGATTTGATTTGAGATGTTATTAAATTATAATGGACTGAGAGATATGGCATGTCTGGCCAAGCCATTTCTCCTATTAATGAGGGAATAGTCACAAAAGAAAATGATAACCTCTAATTGTTAGCTCTGTCTGACTTCTGCTGGGAAACCAGTACTAAGATAAACTGAAGAAGACTGGAAGTTTGGCCTTTTATAAAGATAAGAGCACAAAAAGCAAATCCAAACCAGAATCTTATTGTAATGAGGATTTTTTCATCTAAAAAAAAATAAAAAAGTGACAGAGATAGCTACTGGATTTGAGAAATTTTATATTTCATACTTTAAAAATACCTAATAAGTTATTTTTTAAATTATAAAGCAAAGCTTCTCTTCCAAATAATGACCTAGGTGAGGTGGTACCAGGTTACTTTTTAAAAACATTTGCCTGAATATAGCTCTAATGAAAGAATTTGTTTAATCCCAACAAATGAAAATCTAAATTGGAAATAAATTGTACATTAGTTTTCAATTACTGGGGGTATTCATATACACTGTCAAAAAAATTGTATCAGGAAAGGGCAGTTTACACATTTGTTAGAAATCAAGGTGGGTTTGCAGAATTATTAGTTTTAATATTCCTCCTTATTTTGTCATATTTCTCTAACAGTGTATATTGTGCCTCCTAATTTTACCAGTAGTCAATTAATGGGTATAAAGTAACCAAAGAGTGAATAAAAATTAAAAAGAAACCCTTAAAACTATTTAATGATTATAACTATGACAGTAATTAGTGAACATAAACTAGGTTGATAATCTAACTGACTGTATCAGTAGTATGTCCATATGATCTTCACAAACCTGGAATTGTCACTCAATGTAAGTTTATAAATTTTTGAAGCATTTAATTTTAACAAAAATAGTTATTATTGAATAATTATTATATATTAATAATATATTATGTTATATAAAAATTAATGGGACAGATGAAATGATTCCTTCTTAGCTTATTGTTGGCTAACATACAAATATGATAGATAACTGATAGCAAAATAAATGTGAGAAAATCTTTATATGTATAATTTACAAAGGAAATGACAAAAATGCATCCCCTTGTTTGTAGTCATTTCTACAAGATCTAAGTTACAAAAATAGATCAGAATGACGACAGGAGAAAGAATTTGGGGAAGTCTTTTTAGAGAGAGCTGAGAGATGTGAATTCCTAAGAGGAAGGGGTTCTATCTCTTTTTCTTCAGGGTGACAATGCACTGGGACCACTCATAGTTCTGAACAATGTTTCTTAAATTTGTGAGACAGACAAGAATCTGATTCCCACAAAAATGTGAGGACTAAGAGATGAGTTAACCTACTACTTTGAAAGTGAAGAGAGCAGCTCTTTTAGGATCAGTTTGGAGATGGCTATTATATTGACCTGCTTTGTAAGCCCAGACTCAGCCTCTGTCAAGGAAAATGAAGTATAAATCTCTCCGACATACAAGGTGTGGGATGTGCATATGAGAGGACAAGCATCGTTCCTGGTCCTGCTTAGTAAGGTCCTTGGAGGGGTGAGCAATGCCAGCAGCAAGATGTGAGAAGTGAACACCAGATCCCTAGAAGCTAAAGGAGAAGTTGAAAGTGTCTACCCCGAAGGGATTCAATCACCCAAATCAAAGGAACTGTAAGATGGGGATCCCCAGCAATGGAATCTCTAGAGAACTCACAAGAGAAAGGGTCAGTAGGCACACACAGGAGTACAAAGACAGCTTATACTAAAACCATTTTAAGTTAAGATCTTTCCTACTGTTTATCTCTTCTGGTCTTCTCTTATACTCTTTCTGTCATGCCTCTCACCCCCAGGCCCAGGCTTAATCAGAAACTGGTTTAAAAGTAAGATGATTAGAGAAGGAGCCAAACTTACTTTTATATTTATTTATTTTTTTGTTTGTTTATTTATTTATTTGTGATAAGCTTTCAAGTGAAAGTAGGCTAAAGATAGGGAAAGGGAAATTAAAAAAATTAAATCAAATTTGCACCTTTGAGTACATCTCGTATCAGTGTCAGACTCCCAATATCTAGGTCGATTTCAATACTGAAATGGAAAACTCTGTGGAGATCTGTCAAAGAACTAAAAGTAGATCTACCATTAGATCCAGCAACCCCACTACTGGATATCTACTCAAAGGAAAAGAAGTCAGTATGTCAAAAAGATTCTTGCAATCATATGTTTATCACAGCACAATTCACAATAGCAAACATATGAAATCAACTGAAGTGCTTACCAACTGAGGACTTGATAAAGAAAATGGATTACTACTCCGTCATAAAAATGAATTAAATAATATCTTTTGCAGTAACTTGGATGAAACCAGAGGCCATTATCCTAAGTGAAGTAATTCAGAAATAGAAAATCAGATACTACATGTTCTTACTTATAAGTGGGAGCTAAGTTATGGGTATGCCTGGTCATACAGAGTGTAAAAGTAGGACATTCAAAGGTAGGGGTAGTGAAAGGGGAGGTGAGGGATGAGGGATGAATATTACCTATTGGATATAATGTACACTATTCAGGTGAGTGGATACACTAAAAGCCCAGACTTCATCATTATGCAATATATCCACATAACAAACCTCCACCAGTACTCCTTAAATCTATTGAAATAAAAAGAGAGAGAGAGAGAGAGAGAGAGAGAGAGAGAGAGAGAGAGAGAGAGAAATAAAGTGACTGAAGCACTATGTCTTAACCAAGAATAGGCCAAGAAAAGCCATGGCTTGCTGGTGGTTTAATCTAATGATCACAAAGGGTAAATCTCAGTTTAATAAATTTTAAAGCAAGAGGGGAAGACAAATAATTAATTTATACATTGCTTATATCTTCAATTAGGCTTGTTCATAATACTATTAATATATTATGTATTTATTTTTTAATTATGAATACACGCACAAAAATAGGCAAAAAAATCTCCAGATGTCAGAGAGGAAGAGGGAAGCCATAGCTATGAAGACTGCAATCTTGTGGACTTCTAGTTACACTGCATCCGGTGCATACGTTTACAGGGGATGGGATTTTTGGTGTCCTTACGAACTGGAGGTGAGGCAATAGGCCACGTGTGCATGCACAGGTGCCTGTGCATGGAGCGAAGGCTGAATGAAAATGGGCTTCCCAAAGCTAGAGTCAAAAAACGAGAAGTTCACTTGTCTCACTGCCCCACAGATACAGAACCAAAATGGGCCAAACATCTTCAGGAGTGATGGTAACAGAATTAACTCCCAAATCAGAGCCTTCAGCCTGCATCTTGTAATATGATCTGTTTCATAAAATTGTCATAAAAATTAAATAAATCAGTACTTCTAGGGAATTTGGAAAGATGCTTGGCACATAAATATGTCTTAAAAATATTAACTGCTTTTATTTTATGCAATACACTATTGGGTTAATTTCAAACAGAACAAACATTTCTTCTGATAACAATTATCAAATTGTAATTTTTCATATGCCAAAATTGGCTTATCTGCAAATATTGATAAATATTTGCCTCTCATATAACATTCAGTGAAATGTGAAAATACACAGAATATTTATCATACATCTTAAAAATAGGTAGTACCTCAGAAATAAATCTAATTTTTACCTCAATAATAATGCCTCAGATATCAGTCCAGAAAGCTTTAATTTAATTTTCGTTTAAATTACATTATTACGGATGGTTTTATTATCTCTGTTCTTTAATATATATTTCTATGTCTTCTGTCTGATCATAGCATAGAACAGTTACACCCAAGTTTGAATATCATTATAATTGGTATCATTGTTTTTTTCTTTTCTAATTTTTTAATGTTTTATAAAAATATCTTTAGTATGTTTTTGCTATTCTTTAGGTGCAGGACATTGGATGAGAAAATACATTTTGGTTAGATTTGACTAAAACTTTATTTTTTTTGATTGACACACAGTGATATATTTTAAACTTTCTTTTCTGTCATTATAACACAATCTTCCTGCTGTAGAGACTTAAAATATCATCAGGTTCTTAAATATTGAAGAAATACCAATAAGATAATTTTTCTTTGGATACTGAAGGTGAATATTTTAGACTTCATTACCTGTATTAGTTTAAATACTTGCCCATACAATTAGGACAAAGACTCTTAACTTCCTGAATTGGAAATGAGGAACACCATTTACACTTGATTTTAAAATGTATGCCCAAAATAATTAGCTTCTGTAACAAGGAATGACTCTGAATTTATTGTAAGCCATGACTATAGCATAGAAAAGTACTGCAAAAGCAACAGGAATTCTAATGTTTCAAGGACATTGAGCTTTGATTCATCCCTCAGAAATGAGGTCAGGATTTAGTTCAGACCATACCATGATCTGGAGATTTAATCTGGTCTTAGACATTCCACAGTATGGAAGTCAAACAGAAAATTTAAACAGTAATACCAACACCTTTCAGATGTGGGAGCAACTATGTACATCAAAGTTTGAAAGAGATGAAAAAATGGTTTCCTTTTTATGAAGTACTTGATCTCTAGTCATTTCCATTCTTCGTATTATTCTTCACTGATGGCCATTCCTGATTACTTTCAACTAAGATCTTTAATTTTGAAATCTGGAGGATTTCCGTCACCATATAATATACACATTTACACACATTGCCTGTTTCCAATACTTGTATACTTTGGTTTTTATGTTTGTACGTATTTTTTTTCTAAAAAATACTTCAGGTTCCTTTGGGAAAACTTATTCATATGTGTATTTGCTACAAAAAACTCATAGAATATAATATGGTAGGCATTTACATATGCAACATAAATAACGATAAATCCACATGACATTAAATCTGGGAAAGAAAATTTTTCAAAGACAAGTTATGTGCTCTCTTATTGGTAGTTAGGTGCCTTGAGGATATGTGTCCAATACTGGGGCCTTGTAAGAGATCGAAGATTATTCTGTCATCACTAGGGTGTCCAGGTTCCTCGAGAGCAGCCACTAAGAACCTGGGTGGATCAACCTTTTAGATACATTCTCTAGTTCATTTGCATCTGCATGATAGCTGCAGAAATTTTTTATGATTTATGAAATTACAATTATGTACAATTATCTACTAAAGTATTGATTTTTATCTTATGCCTTTTACATTGTAAGGTTTATTTTTGGTTCATTTTTTTCTCACATGTATTCCTCAACAAATTCAGAACTAAGGCAACTTTATATTTATTGAATACATTTAATAAAACAAAGATATACACCTTTTCATTCCTATCCACAAACATGCACAAATATTTAGCAAATCATGTAATTTATTGATATTCTCACAAAAGACTTATTGAGAAACCACTTCAGCAGCATTTTAAATGCTAAGCTATTTCTCGTTTACTAAAGCGTAAGTGGTGGGGTAAGTATATAGAAGGAAGTAATGCTAGACAGAATATGAGAAATGCTGGGTTAGGGGTCCAGAAATGTTCTCATAATGTTGAGAGACACAGGGACACCATTTGGTGAGGCTGTCAGGGAAAACTGCATGAATGTTGTGACATGTGTAAAGGCTTTTGAATGACAGTAAGGATTTCTTAGAATGTGGTACAGAAGTTGAGCTATACAAATGGATTTCAGCCCAAAGTAAGAGCCGGAGTGAAAGTTTGGAGGTGCAAATGTGACAATGTGTAAAATAAAGAGCAAAAACTGTAAGTCCACTGGAGAATAGAATTTATACATTATAGAAAATATTAGAATTCTTCTTAATGTGGTAGTTCTGTGGGAGGTCATTTACATTTCTTTTTAGCATAGAACTGATATAATATAATTTGTACTTTTAAAATATGTCTCTAGCGTACAAGGTCATGCTTATTTTCATTTGAAATATATTTCACATCATCAATATCTTGTATATACATGTATACATATAACATAACATTTGCATAAATTGCTTATCCGTATTTATAAGATATATGTTTTTACCTGTGTTGGTTTTCTGTTCTTTTCTTGTTCCATTCCATTTAATTTTTAAATGATGTTTTGAATTATGAATTAAGTCATTCCCAGCAATTTGAAAACCACTGGAATTGTGTATATAAATATTAAAATGAGTTAGTTTTTGGAGAGGAGGGCTACATAAGAAACAACTGCATTAATTCCAAAAAATTAAACTGATCTACATATGAGTGGTAAAATCAAAAAATATATCCATGTGAGAGAAATTGGGAGGTAGTATTTATGGGTTTTGCATCTGAAAATTTGTGAGGATAAGGAAGTTAAAGGTAGAAAAAATAACCCCAAATGTCAAGAAAATTTCAACAAAATCCCAAAATTTCAAAAAAAGGGAGAAGAGCTAATTGTATTAGAGGATAAATATGAGAGCTATATGATCATGTAAGTGCTTAGATGTTGAATTTACTTTTGAATTCTTGATCTAAAATATTTACTGGTCTCTCAGATAAAATTCAAAGATAGAAATGCCAGGAGAGAAACAATATGTTAGACAAAGGGGATAACCCTAGAATCTATCCTAAATGAAACTCCTGTTTCAGTGGTTTACCGCATTAAAGCTTACTTCTTGCTTACTTCACAATCAAAAATGGCATTCTTGTGAGGCTCCTCTGCTCAGGAGAATCGTGATTTAGGGACTAAGATTTCTTTCATCATGTGGCTCCTCCATCTTTAACATAGGGTCATGTTGTCCTAGACGTGGTCTCCATTCTAGCCCAAATAAAAAAAATGCCCACATGTGGATATTTTTATGGACCAAGCTTGAAAAGAAGTATTAATCACTTCTATCCATATTCTTTTGACCAGAATGGTCACTTAATTATGAAGGAGTCTGAAAAACCTCACCTAGATGTGTACCCAAAAGAAAGAGGAAACTGAATTTGGTGAGTACATACTACATGGCATCTTTCATACTGCTTTAGTTTGGTAGGGCTGCCATAACAACATACCACATGCAGGGTGGCTTAAACAACAGTGTTTAATCGCCCCACAGCTCTGGAGGCTAGAAGTCCAAACTCAAGGTCTCATCAACGTTAGTTCCTTCCAAGGACTGTGAGGGAGAATCTTTTCCATGCCTCTCACCCAGCTTCTAGAAGTTTGCTGGCAATCTTTGGCCTCCTTGACTTCTAGAACCATCATTCTAATTTCTGCCTTTATCTTCACATTGTGTTCTCCCTCTGTCTGTGTACATTTCTCTTTTTTATAAGGACACTAGTCTTATTCTATTAGAGCCACACCATACTCCACTATGACCTCATCTGAACTAATTACATCTGCAACAACTCTATTTACAAATAAGATCGTGTTCTGAGGTAATGGGGGCTAGGACTTTAACATTTTTGAGGGTAAACCATTTTTGGAAGACTGTAATTTGGGAGAGGGGTAAACAATTCAACTCTTAACACCTAAAAAGAGAACGCTGAAATGCTAAACACACAAGACTTGGTATTACCTGAATAAAATATGATGGTTTAATTTCACCAAAGAAGTATTTGGGGTAGAGAAAAAAAGAGAAGAACACTGTGGGTAGAGCTTTTGGGAGTACATACAGTAGAGGGTGAGAAGGAAAAAGAAAAGTGAACAGATTTCATCAAGGGTGTCCGGGGTGAGGGTCAGATAAGGATAATCCAAATGAAAATGATACAGCACCACAGAGTCAAGGAAGGAGAGTGCTGTGTTTAAGGAGAGTGCTTCCTAAGGGAGGAAGTCACCAGTGCCAATTGTTGCAGCTGTTGTGCAACTCTTAGCCAGGTTTGTATTCAGTGTTTTCTTTGTATAATGAGATCATTCTCATACAGAGAACAATAGCTTGCCCAACATCTTTTAATAAGCTACTTGCAAAATTGAGATTGGCAATGAAACCTCACAAGTCTGAAATAAGCCAAGTTTCTGGCTCTCTGATCTATATATACCACCTGTCTGTTTTTGCTGGAAGAAACAGTGAGAGAACACACATTTGTCTCTATAAGATTTTAACTTATGAAATGTTTTGGATTGCTTATTCAACCTTTCTGTTATTTTTTTAGGGCCAAAAAGTTTATCTGGATCTATGTCATGGCAAATCAAGATCTACAAATTAATGTAGTATGATCCTGGTGCAATGTCAGTGTTTAGGGAAGTACCATGGCACTTGGAAAGCCTGCCAAACTGGACATAATGTATTCTAGGCTCTAATTCTTACCTCAAGTGTGTGACCTTAAACAGTCATACAAGCATTGTGAATTTTGATCTCTTTATGTGTAAAATTATTTACATTAGAATAAGATTTAGGATCATCCTTGGTATTATCTCTCCTCCTTATGTTTCATACCTGGATTAAACAAACATGAACCGAAGGCGCATATGTTGTAAGAGTCACTATTAGGCATTCTCACATGCATTAATTATTTAATAATCTTTTAAATTTCATTGGTTTAATAGTGAGAGATTATTCTCTACAATGTATATTCATGGAATATAATTTAAAATTGATAGACTGGTATAAAATTTAATCAAAATATTTTTCTGTGTCATCCCACCATGTGCAATGAAAGCAGAGTGCATCACAAACACAGAGAGAAACAAACCTTTTTAAGCCAGTGTTCACTGAGAGGCAAGATCTGCATAGCTTTTTTCTACTCTTGGCACTAGAACTCTGCAGACATTGCCCACCAGGTCCAGGTTTCTTTACATAGCAACACCTGGAAGGATTTATTACCTTAGGATTTTAACCAAATGTCCAAACAATCTGTGTAGGATAATTGAATTTATACTCTTAAATTAGAATTCTATATAATTTACTATATATTAATTTAAGAATATATGTGTATGTTTATTTATACTGTGTGTAAATGTGTGCATATTGTTTTTCATATATATATAATACCTCTGTATATGCTGTGAAATGGGTTTTCACATAAAAATTTATAACACAATGATAAGATTAATCAAATATTCTTTGTTTTTTTTTACCTTGGAGAGTCTCATTTACTTTAAGTAAAAATATCATACACAAAACCAATTTGGATTACAACTTTAGTATTTAGTAGCTTCAAATAATTTCTAATATATAATGTCATTTACTGATAAGAAACATAATCTGATTTGTAGCAGCTGTGGTTCCAAAATCAGGGAGAAAATCTGTGGGCTGCAAGGCAATAGGCACACATGCCCTGTTCCCTGGAAATGCCCCAAGTCAGATGGTGGGCCTCAGCAGAAGTGGCTTCATGGTGCATGCCGAGTGTTAGATTCTGGGAGTTCTAGCCACAACAAGTATTTCTATGTCTTAAGGATGGCACAAAAGCACAGACTCCTAAATCAAAGGAATCATATAGACTTTCACATTGGGTATCTTGGGTATAGCTGGTGTAGACTGAGGATCTATGCATGGTAGGGCTGCTTTAGTGCCTTGACATTAAGTCAGGTTCCTAGACCTTTTTGCAGCTCTTGGGCATAAAGTCTCAGGAATAATATGCACAATGGATTTAGGTCTTGGATTTATGTTGAGAGATAAAAATTATACATTTTTTTTTTTTTGCTAGTTTACTAGTTTTTGAATTGGGAGAAATTGCTTTGTCAGGGACTCAGGGAATAATCTGAGTTGTTTTAGTGTCTAAATCCCTCCTCTTAAAGCTTATGTTGATTCTCTTCTGTTTTACTTGATGGCATTATTATTTAATTATGTTTCAGTAAGAATAGTTTCCTTCTTTTATTTTTATGTGCCTCCCTACTATTTTTAGAAAGTTTGTACTATTTACACCCACATATGCTCATACTTCACTTTAAACGCAGAGCTGTTTTTAATTGATTTCCTGAGCAGCTTGATTCCTCCAATACCCTCTGTAAAGGGAGGATGCCTGGATTAGCTTGTTCACAGTGGGGGTCTGCAGCTCTTTCTATAACTTGAGAAGAGGGGGTGAAATTCAGTCACTTTCCAGTATGATGTGTGAAGAAAACACTGATTCTTTATTCACTGTAACTGATTTAAGTTTCTTCCTGCCTCCATTCCCACTCTCTAATTTAACTAGGAGAAAAATTAACCTGAAACTTGGTATTATTGGCCCTTTCAATTTACGCAATTTAGGAGTTATTTGAGCTTGGTCTTTTGATTCCTTTCCTGTCTGCGACATTGGGCTTCTCTCAAACATGTTGCCTGTGTAAAAGAACTGTCAAACAGAAATTCACCAGACACTTGTTAAAAATGGCTAGAAGAATTTATTCATGACTATTACATTAAGAGTCAAAACCACGGAAAAGAAGAGAAAGATTGAACTCAACTCTGCTGAAACAGAAAGTGGGAGAATTTTTAAATGCTGGGGTGAGCTAATGAAAAAGTACCAGAGGATGTTAGGGAGGTTAGTCAATGGGATTAGACCATCTGTGTTGGCTAACTGGCTCTTCTGGAAGTTAGGCTCTCTCCTTCCGAGGGTGATAGGGAGTCAAGGGTCCTATCTTTCTTAATGTTCTTGATGATTACATGTCAAAGGGATGGCTCCCAGGTCCCGAGAAAGACATTCCTAGTTAGTTGTAGAAGATTTATATTTAAAAAGGGCAGAGAAAAAAATTTACAGTTGCAAATTTTCTAAAGCAAATGCTCTAAGAAAAGCGAGATCAGGGGCCTATAGTGAGCAAGAAACCTGTCAATCTTTAGTCAAGCTGAATGGAACATTAAAACCCTCTTGGTCACCTGGTTTATGTGCCCAGTGGTTACGCAACTTCCTGTGGTGAAGGGAAGGAGAATCTTAGTTCCACATGTGACCTTTGAATTTTTGTTGGTTTCCGCAGTCTGTAGGACTGTGTGGGGTGGGTTCCCTTTGGCTGTCCACACTTCGTTCCAGACTCCCTGCAGAAGTCCATCATTGATTATTGATTTTTATATCAAATTTATTCACACTATGCTCTTTTCATCTTCCTTTTGCACTTTTTGTAAGCCCACTGAGCATTTTATTCCCTCTGAACTCCTTACTGGAGTGGCAGGAACTCCTAGTTTCCTTGCATGCTCTACACGATAATGATGGGGAATGAGGAGGAACACTGTGTCAAGGTCTTTTAATCCAGCCACCTGACTCCAAAACCCAGCTGGATATGCCTCTACATGAAGCTTGTCTTTGACTATTGGAGCTTTCCAGGCTGTGGATGAGAAGATATGCCTTAGACCCTCTCCTATCACGAGCAGTTCTTAGATGTCTCTAAACCAAATCCAAGTATTTCCACCTGCCCTCCCTGTTGGGTGTGTCTCACATTTCTCTCCTATCTTTGGTTTCCAAACTCCACAAATATCAAAGAGGATGGAAATTCAAATTCCTTTTTCTCTTGAAACTCCTCCTTCAAATGTTAACATTTTGCTTCCCTCTATTAGGTGGAAATATTGCTGAAGAACTTGAAATACCCAAGAGAGAAATGAAAAAAAATAGATAGATACTTTGAGAATAATGTAACTGTTAATTCTCTTCCCTTCTTTAGCAATCTTCATACTTGGCAAAGGGGATTGTTAACAGAAATTCCCTCCATATGACTAGTGATTCTTCTTCTACTGGACAAATACAATCATACACTGTTTAACCACTGGGATGCATTCTAAGAAATGCTTCCATAGACAATTATGTGCTGCATGAACATCACAGAGTGTACTTACACAAACCTAGATGGTAGAGCCTACTATACACCTAGGCTATGTGGTATAGCCTATTGTTCCTAGGCTACAAATATGTACAGCACGTTACTATACTGAATACTGTAGGCATTTGTCCCACAATGGTAGGTACCTGTGTATCTAAACATAGAAAATGGACAGAAAAATATGTATAAAAGATAAAAAAAATTGTATACCTGCATATGGCACTTACTATGAATGGAGATTGTAGGACTGGAAGTTTCTCTGGGTGAGTCAGTGAGTGATGAGTGAATGTGAATGCCTACAACGTTACTCTGTACTAGTGTTGACTTCATAAACACTGTACACTTAGACCACACTAAATTTATTCAAAAATACTTTTTCTTCAATAATAAATTAACTTTAGCTTAATGTAACTTTTTTACTTTATAAACTTTTAATTTTAAAAATTTTTTGCTTTTGCAATAATACTTAGCCTAAAACACATACACATTGTACAGTTGTATGAAAATATTGTTTCTTTACATCCCTATTCTATAAACATTTTTCTGTATTTAACGTTTTTTATTTTTTAAACATTTTGTTAAAACCAAGTCACAAACACACACATTAGCTGGCCTACACAGGGTTAGGATCATTAATATCACTATCTTTTATCTTCACATTGTGTCCCAGTGAAAAGTCTTCAGGGGAAATAACACTCATGGAGCTGTCATCTCCTATGATAATAACGTATTCTTTGGGAATAACTCCTGAAGGACCTGTCTGCAGCTTTATTAAATATAACTTCTTTTTAATAGGCAAAATAAATATAATCTAAAATAACAGTAAGTAGTGTATAGCAAATGCATAAACCATGAACATAGTTGTTCATTATTATTATCAAGTGTCATGTACTGTACATAATTGTATGTGCTATACTTTTAGATGACTGGCAGCGCAGTAGGTTTGTTTATAGCAGCATCACCACAAGCATTTGAGTAATGCTTGTGCTATGACTTTACCATGGCTACAAATGATATTTTCCTAAAATTCATTAGGTTACTGAGAGTAAAACGTCTATAGTTAGTTCCTCTCATTAGTGAAAGCATCTGACTTTTAAATTCTACATATATGTGAACACACAAATCTAAATGATATCTTCTGTTTTCAATGACATGTTGCTTTCAGTGACATTTTGCTGTTTGTGAGGATGTATATTTTAGATGCTGTTCATGTGCCAAAGATGTCATGTAGAAGTAATTATAATTAATAGTAACAGTTAATAACTACCTAAAATGTTGATAAAATTTTAATAAAATGATGCAGAGATATTTACAGAGAAAAATGGTACAATAAAAATTAACTAATAACCTTATCTTTTTGTTTGTATTAGGAAAAGAGAGCTAATTCAACATTAAACATTTTTATAACATTTTATAACACTATTATTTTTCTTTTTTTCTTATCTTTTCATATTCATTCTTTAGAACAGATTAGATCCATTGCATTTGAATACATTCAAATTCTGAAAACACCAGATTTTTGCAGATGCCAATTGTTCATCTAGCTTTTTTTTTTTTCCATATGTAGGAGCTGAAAACAGTTGCATATATGAAACAAAAAAAATTATTGGAAATGCAAAACACTTTACAAATGTTAGCATGAATTTCAATATAACACTTGGGAATAACTGGAAAGAATGTCAGTAAAAATCCAAAAGACATTTTTTTGAATATTGTACAGTGTCTCTCTAATAAGAATTTATCATGGTCAATTTTTAGCTATTTAAAAGATTGTTTTAACATTATTTTAGTAGTCCTCCTTTTCCATTAGAAATAATATCCATAAAAATTTGAGACACTTTTGAAAATTGTTTACTGGCTTCATTAAAATAATTTATTCTGATCAACTTTTTACTTACTTAAAAACAGAAAATGTTTTTAAACATTATTTCAACATTCTCATCTTTTTCAATCATGTGTGTTATTCAAATAATTTTACCACTTCTTTAGACAGTTTTTTTTTTAAAAGAATATTGAATGTCTACCATATGTCAGATATTTTTCTAGGTATTAGTATATAAAAGAGACAGAGTCCTTGCTTGCTTGGGATAGAAATATAAGTAAACTAGAAAATATGTAGAAAATAGTATATGCAATATAAGGAGGGTGAAGGCAGTTTTAGAATGGGTGTCAGAAAAGCCCCTGCTAAGGACATACTGTTTCAGCTAAGAATAATAGGATGATAAGTAACCATCATGGCAAGGCATGTGCAACGTGTGTTCCAAGTAGATGAATTAATGCAAAAAGACTTAGGATCAAAGGGCTTGGAGTATTAAAAGGACAGAATGAAGGTTAATTTTGCTGAGTCAGGGGGTGGAGACAAGAAATGTTGAATTAATAGATAGTTCAGTCTGATTGATTTACTATTACTATTCACTGTGGGGTGTTGGGGAGAGATTGAGGGATGCCATTGGATGTGAAATCTAATAAGCAAGGGTATTTCAGCCTCAAAGACATAGAGTTAGAAAATATTACCAGGTCTCAAAAAGATGAGAGGACTTTACAGGGTAGATATATGAGAGATAAAGGCCAAGGACAGGACACTGTGCATATTAATATTATTCCTCCTGTCCCTTTTGGTGATGGCCTCATGTGTTGGGAGAATTTGAATCTGGAGGGTAGACATGAAGTGTTACTGTGGAGAAAGCACTATTTTCTATGTATATTACATGTGTTAATCAAAATTATTTTATATGAACTGACAAATGTTCTTTCAATAAATACCTACTCAGATCCATTTAGACAGATTGATATTTTTTTTTTCTTCTAGAATTCCTGAAATGCTGCGGGTCTTACAAAGGGAATCCTGGCAACAGTATCATCACTCAGTCCACTTGTGCTTTAAGGAACTGATCAATAAGCAGTAATTAGGCATCTACTCTATGCAAGAAATTTTATTAGAAACAAAATGCAATGACAAATCCCCTACTCTGCAAAAAATCATCTTCTATTTGGGGAGAAATTATATAGGCCAAGAGAAATATAATTAATAATATGAATCAATTCAACATCATTATAATTATCACCCACTTCACAATAACAGCAAAAACACATTTACTGAGCACTTATGATGTTCAGAAATGCTTTTCAGTGCTTCTGAGCACAGACCATGTCATCTAATCTTCACAATAATTCTATGAGGTATGTTGATATCATTCTACCCATTTTATAAATGGGGAAACAGGGAGGCAGAAAGATCAAGGAAATTGCAGAACTGACAAAAATTATTACAATAGGAATTTAGAGACAAAGGGCCCTTTCAGCCTGGGGAGAGGTAGAAGAAGCTTTGATCTTGGGCTTGAAGTGCAGGTGGATTGGGGATGGAAAAGGAGAGGGGAGAGAAAGAGGTACATTCTAGAATGAAGGAGTAGCTTGGGAAAAGTTTTGAAGATCAGAGATTAGATTTCAGGTATATCAACAAAGAAGAAGCATGGAAAGCAGTACATTAAGAGATTTATCATTCACTCATTCAAAGATGAGTATTCATCTTTGCAATTTTTTCTTTTTTTGAGGTGTTGTAGAGTGTTAGGATTTTATTACTGTGGTTTAAAGGTGGATGGCAAGGATAGGAATTAGTTTGGAGCTACTAGTTCTGGACATGAGGTAGCAGATGTGATGGGAGCTTTGCAAGGAATAATCAATAGGCTTTCAAAACTAATTAGATGTGAGAGATGTGCTGAGTTTGGTTGTGGAAGATTGAATTGCTTAAGGAGTGGCCACAGGATGGAGCTCTCCATTAACTAGCGTGGAATGACAGCCAGGTCTCTTAGTAAGAGGGATTAAACACAGGAAAGAATTTCACAGAGCCTTAGGAAAATAAGATCCTTTAACTGCAATAAATAAGAAAATAAAATAAGTAAAAATAATTTGTATTTTAAACAAATGCAAGTTTTTACATATTTACCTCCAAAATGCATGTCCTAAAAGACATAAAAAACTAGTACGAAAGTGGAAATATATTCATATTTGGACTAATGGTCATTAAACTATTTGTAAAGTCAAACTATATATTAAAAGGAGATTAATATTCTTTGAGGTGAAAATTTTTATCTAAAAGTTTGTCATAAATTAAAATATTAGTGATAATCACAACTCTCTGTGTGTATTCATGAATATATATATGTGTTTTGTACCATGTTGCTTTAATGTAAAGAAAAATAAACTCCAAAATACTGCCTCAATGCCCAATAACAGAAAATTAGTTGGTTTAATTAAACAAATTATTATATAGCAATTAAATTCATGTTTTTAAAAAATATTTGATGACTTACTCTATTTCTAGGAGATATCATTTAATGGTGAAAGAGAATATTAAGCATTATATAAGTATGACCCATGTTTAAAATTTATATTTTATGTAACATGCCTATGTATTACATATGTATGTATATATCTGTATGATTTGAAAGATATAAATCAAATTATTTAAAAGTATTGTCTCTGGATTTCTGGGTTATGGGTTAGTTTTTAGTTTCTTTTAAAATTCATTTTTTAAATTTTGTACCATAATGACTCTCTAATAAAGCATGTTTTAAAAATAAATTTTCTTATGTATGAATTATAAATTACAATACTTTTATACTTCAGTTTAAAATTTTGTTCACAAATACTACTGAAGCCCAGGCCTATTACAGTAATGAAGTTGAAGCCTCCCACAGGAATTCACACACTCATGGCCTGTTCTATCTTACCTGCAGGTACAACTACGCTTTGGCTACTTCGAATTTCTGGAATAATGTCAGAAAGACAGCTGTGTGGCTGTGCTGCTACAAGCTAGCCTTGACTTGAAATATTCACCAAGCGGACCATGGTGCTTGAATTTATCCAAGCAGGGGTTTTATTTCTTCGTCATTTTTGGTAGTAAAACAAGAATGTTCTAAGCATCTGCTACACGCTTAATTAATCTGTAAAGTTAGCTCAACACATAGAAACTGTTTATGACCTGCTATTTTTTATTTATTTATTTATTTATTGTGAATGCAGGTCGTGGGTCTATGAGGTTGGGCAGCCTGAAGTTACACTTTTCAATTCCAGATTTGAGAAGATGCTAGAAATAATCTACTATTAAATTTCAAGCTTACTGTATGTATATTTAAGAGTAGTAGCTCTCATAATACTATATCTTGGTTCACTTTCTAATAGCTACCTTTTGCATATTAACATATCTATTATGTCATTTAATCTTTTTCACCATTATTCCAGGCAAATATAGTTAACCCATCTGGTAAAAGAATTATGGCTCAGAACTGACAAATAATTTGCCCAAAATCACTACTAGGTGAAAAGAGAGGGGCTCCGGATTCTTGCCTATTTGCCCCTAGTCCTCTTTGCTCTCTGCCATTCTTCCTTGTAAACCCTCAGGGCACTCTCCCGTATGTAATCTTCACTAATTCCACTTTCTCCTCTTTAGTTAGAAGCATCCCTTAAAATCTTTTCTTCTGTCTTTTTTTTATACTCCTTGTTAAACTCAGCCATTACTTTAATTTAGTATTCCTTTATGATTGCTCTTATGATGCTAACTCCCACAAGTTATACTATTGCTCCAGCTTCTACACTTAACTCAAACTCTAACCAATTACATCTCTTTTAAGTCAATTACATCTTTCCGATGTAAACATCCTGGTGGACAGTCGCTGTGATTTCTGCCTCCTGGTGTTCACGCCATTGTGTAATATTTTCCTTTTAAGTGTGGGTAGGAGGTTGTGTATTCCAGGAAATCAGGCATTGTTTCCAGGTGCCATGGCTTCCCCAAAGCACATACATTTTATTTCTCATCCTAGAGGTTTTCTAGCTGGTGCAATAAGGGGTTTAAGGGTTTGGAAAACCTCTCTATTGGCTCACTATTACAGTGCAGGACCTCACTGTGCATTGGCTTGTAGCTGTTGTCATAACCTGAGTGCCTCTCCCATGTGGGAACTGTTGGAGGAGTGAGGTCATGCACAATGACCATTCCTCAGCTGGTACTCACTTTATGTCATTTGAGCCTGTTACAGAAAACAACACCTGTAACGGATATGCCACTTTTAGTGCTTTTTTTCTAGCCTTTTCTTTTGCAGGAATAAACACACAACAGAAGATGTTGTAAGATTTTTTTTTTTCAAACGTGAAATTTTTTTTTTCAAATGTGGGGAGTTTTAGGGAAATAACTACATGAGAAATGCCATGGATCGCCGATTGGATAGATAGTCTCTCCCTAGCCAAAATCAAAGAAGTGCTCTTGAACACCTCTAGGTGAAAATAGTTGGTGAAAATCTATGACCTGACAAAATATTTCAAAGCAGCCCCATTGCTAGCAATGAGAGCTAATAGATGCATAAAAATAAATAAAGATAGCAGTACTTTGGAATATAGGATTTATTCTCTAGGCATTAGGGAGATATTATAGGTACTCTTAGAATCAGTTGATGTAATCAAAGTGAAAAATTTGATGATTTGGCTGCAAAAATAAGAGTGAATGGAAATGGAAAGATTTCCATTCACTGAGATTTAACTGAGATTATTCTCAGTTAAAATTAGTGAGGAAAGCTCCTAGGGCAGCTGCATTTAGAATAAAAAGGGTAGGTGGAACCAAAACTCCAAAGGAATTTAGGAGTTTTAGGGCAGAAGAGCATTGGTAAAGGAAAGGGACTCAAACTCTTTAGTCTGTTTGAATAGATGATGCTAGAAACAGGAAAGTCATGAAATATGACTTGGGAAATATATAGATAACTTTGGTTTGGAAATGTTAATTCTAAAGAAATGATAAGCAAATTTTCTGATGAGATCTAAATGAGAGAGGTTAGCATGGCTATTCATAATTGATCCACACACAGAAAGGGTCCAAAATGCCATTGTATTAAGTGGATTACTGAATTTGTATTTTGTGGTGTGAGTTATAATACAATTGTCCAGCTGTGGACCATTTTAAAGTGAAAAGAATAGTAAAGAGGAACGAGAAGAAGAAGAAGATGAGGTTTAACAGTTTCTTGGAACAATTTCTTTCAGCAGGGCATAGAAGGCAATATTTTCCACCTAAAAATTATGGGGCCTACCAACAGGTACATAAATAACTTCTTTCATAACCTCTTTTTCCATGAGAAAAGTCAGAAAGACAAAACTGACAAATGAGGAAAGGAAAAACCTGAACAGACAAGAGGGCATAGTAGATTATAGGGTGAGTGCAAATAGAGGATCCAGGAGCAAGAGGGTCTAACATGCTGGCACGGGAGAAGGGCAGTAATGGGAGCAGCCCTGGGCATGCCTCGCAGGGTATGAGGCAGACGGAAAATGTAAGACACATAGGATAACTTGAGAAAGCACAAAAACACAACTGTGAGGATTTAGACCAGGGTAGCAAGCCCTTGAAATTATGGAAATAGCAGGCTAGGGCACTTACTGAGGGAATGACAATCCCCCAACCCCAGCAGGACACCCGGATCGAGGATGGAGAAAGATTAATTTAGGTCATGATATCAATAAGGATTAAACAACTTCAGAAGATGGACAAGAGCAAGAGAGGATAAATAGAATAAAACAGCTTGTAACTTCTTAGGCTTGCAAATTATTATCAACACTACAGAGAAGAAGAATAATTGTAACCCTCCGATATATGTTGTATTGTTTTCGTGGAAATATTTGTGATTCATTGTGTGTCTGTAATTTACGGGTTTATTAAATTTGCTTGATTTTTTTAAATTTAATAAGAAATCCTTTTGCAGTTATTCTCAGATAATGAGTGCAGGGGCCTGTTTCGTTTAGTAACCACTGTATTCCCAGCACCTAGCATAACCTTGGACAATAGTAGACAAATATTTTTGAATTAGTGAATGACTAGGTGAATGAATGGCTGAATTTAGTCCCAAATTTGCCATGAAACTGAAGTCATACGGAGTCCAAGTAGACTCTAATGAACATCTTGGCACCAAAATCATGTCACAGTGGGAGATAAATTGTTTCCGATTGTGTCTACCTCACCTTCTCCCAAAGTGGCAGAAAATCAGGCTCTGACAGTTACAAATCCAGGGAATGAAGACCTCTTTTGAGATCTGTTTGCTGATGAAGAGAGAATTAGGACAGTGATTTCACATGGTAGTGGTTTGGACATAAGTTCTAAAAATTTAAAATTCAGCGTTGACCTGTCTATCTGACAGAATACAAAACACTGCAGCTAATTAAAATGTTGTTTATAATCTTCTTTCAATATATATTAAATAATAAATGATTTTAAATAAATAATTAAATATGCTAATAAATGTGTGTTACAGGTTAAAATCAAATATTAGACACCCAATTGCCCTAATATTGGTCATGAGATATGTTTTCTGTGATTAACAGGAAAACAATTATTTTTGGTATCTGTAGTACTTACTTTGTAACTTACTCTAATACTATTTGAAAGATAGCTGGATGGATAGGTATCAGATCATGAACAAGCAGATGTGGTTTAGTGATGGTATTATAGTTAATATTAAACTTACATTAGTTTCATATCAATCATTTTGTCTATTCTAAGGCATTTTTCTGAAATCCTTTATTTTCTTATTTTTTTAACTATATGCTCAAAATACATTCCATTATATTAATAGAAACTTAAATTTTTATTGAATATTCTATAAGGGCTTTTAATACACTAGAGTTTTTGGCTCTACATTTTGGTTCTTTATACTTAAGCCAGCTGTATAATGTTCCATTTTTGTACAATCAACTACTTTTAGCACAGTAGACTGCCAAACTTCACTGACTTTTTTTCATACTGCCTGCTCTATATTTATTATTCTCCTCAGAGTTTTCAAATTTAACAAATTCACAGATGCTTTCTCTGTCTAGGCTCATTTATGTAGATTTTTATAACAGTAAATATGTCTACTGACCCACTCAACACTTCTCTTCTTGCAGCTCTGGTAAATTCTTGGTGTTTTAATCATCTCTTCCTCCACTCAGAAATTTGCCTTAGTGTAATCATTTCATTATGTGATGTTTGAAAACTGTTCTTAGCTATGATAGCATGGAAGTTAATAGGACTTAAATTATTATTTGCACAGCATTTTATGACCTCAACACACCCATTTGTTTTCTATTAAAAAGACATTATTAACCCTCTCTATTTGAGGAGAGATCAATATAATTTTAAGTTTTATGATCAGCAGTGCTTGGCAGGGTACCTCATTGATTTTAGAGACACATTTGGACATATTCTTGATTAAGCTGCCAACTAAGATCTTTGCAATGAAATCGTTTTCTTGGACCATGGCCAACCAAATTTCCATAAAATTGAGTTATTATTCAACAAGAAGAAATAAGCTAAATTTACACTTTCCACTGGTAAATTTCATATTTTCCTCCTCAACAGACCCTAAGTATTTAAAATGTAAGGTAAAATGTAAATATATGTTATTAAAGAAAGATTTTTTTTAGCTGTTATCTTGAAAATAAAGAATTGAGAATATTCTTTAACCATATAAGTAGCTTGAGTTTAACATGATTATCTAATATCTTTGTTTCAGTTTAATCACTTATAAAATTATATCTTCCCACATCTTTCTATTGACATGATACTTAAGGACATTATTAGAGAATATCTGTAGAACTGAAATGTCACCATTTTGAATGGCACCAGATTTGAAAGGTTTTATTCTTGGGATCAATGAGTCATATAGTAAATTCCATTTCAGTTATTCATGGTGATGACATTTCTTTATATTGAAAATTCCATGCACGCATGGATGATGGTTCCCAAACTGTGGTAAAATCAAGCACTTTATTAAATCTGTTGTGAATCTATATTTCAGTATAGTTAGTTCCACTCTGAGGTTACTGGTGATGATAAGTATATAGAGAGAATTAGCCACAACATTTCTGGAGCAAATTTTTTGTCTGGTTAAACATGATAGGTGTTGAGTATACAAACTCTAGTAAGGGTCAATTTTCCCGCTTTTGATGAAAATTTGCTTTATGTATTGCCTCATGAACTTAAATTACCATATTCTGCCTATTACAGCTGATATTGTATTCAATAATGATCTTTTACAATAGCCAGTTTCCAAAAGATCTTGCTTTTTTTAGTTATCTAATTAAAAAAATTTTCTGGGATTTCATAAATCTTAATAGAAGTTTCACTCATGTTATCTTTTTTTTTTTTTTTGTCCTTTACATCCAGAAATTATACCTAGAATACTGAGCAGGACTGAAATCTCAGCATTTTAGTGGAGAGAAGATTGATAATAAATCTATAATTACAGTTCTAAGAAAAATTCCTAGAATGAGTTAAAGCAGTGTTTTGTTCATGATTCTCAAATTACAAATTGTGATATGAATTTTTATCATTCTAATACATAAGAATATTTTAATTAATTTCCCCAAAAAAGTTGCCAAGTACCTGTTATATTAGGTTATTAAGTATGAAATGTCCAATTTCCTTAAGTGCTAAGTTCGACAGTTGATATCTCTGACATTTCACTTTGACATTTCTTGTTTTATTTTTGTGATGAAGGTACATCCTCAGTCTTTCAAATTCATGTTTTGGCTTCTGATTATCTGCCAAAATTTTTTTAGAACAATTTTTGTGAAACCATGGATAAGTCAAAAATTCATGTTATTTTTGAATTTGAGTTCCGTCATGGAACCAATGCAGTGCAAACAGTTTGAAATATCAATGAAGTGTTTGGGAAGGATGCGGCTAATGAACACACAGCACAGTGACGGTTTGAGAAGTTTCATTTTGGTGATTTTAATCTTGAAAATGAGCCATGTGAGCAACTTGAGACCAAGGTGGATAATGATGAGCTGAAAGCTGTAGTGGAAGTGAATCCATCTCAACCTATGTGTGAATTAGCAGCAAGGTTTGACATTACTGTTCCAACAATATTGGATCATTTGAAACAAATGGGCAAGGTAAAGAAGTTGAATTGATGGCTTCCACATGAATTAAATGAGTGTCAGAAGAAAAATCATCTCGAAGCTTGAGTTTCTTTGCTGTCACAACATAAAGGCAAACTATTTCCACACCATATTGTTATGTGTGATGAAAAATGGATTCTTTTTGACAATTGCAAGCATTCAGCACAATGATTGGATAAAAATGAAGTGCTGAAACACAATCCAAAACTGAATAATCATCAAAAAAAGCTAATGGTGTCTGTTTGATGGTGCAGCACTGGTATTATCCACTACACCTTCATGAAACCTGGTAAATACATTATAGTGGATGTCTACTGCAACCAAGTGAATAAAATTGTGAGGATGTTTTCAATTAAGCAGATGAGATTGGTCAATAGAGACAGGCCAATCTTCACACAAGACAACACTTGACCACATATCACACAAACAACACTGCTCACACTACAAAAGCTGGATTTGGTAACTCTCTGTCATTCACCATATTCACCAGACCTTGCACTAATTGACTACCGCTTCTTCCAAGCTTTGGACCACTTATGGAAGGAAAAGTACTTAACTCCCAACAAGCTGTGGAAAATGCCTTTCCCGATTTCATAGCTACTCACTCTCTAGGCTTCTTTGCTGTTGGCATAAAAAAGCTACTGCTAAGATGACAAAACTGTGTTGATAGTTTAGGTACAAACTTTGATTAATTGTACTGCTTCTTGTGTGAGATATAATAAACTACGCTTTGGATTCAAAATAGGACACTTTGTACTTAATGACCTATTATCATATTTGTCCTTTAAGCCATTGATACTTTCAACATATTTTTAAATAATTGGTAGACTTTTTAATATTTTACTGCTGTAGAGTGAAATCCTATTTGCTATATCATAAATTATAAACCTGCTTTAGTCTAAGAATATTGTTATGTTACTTTTCTCCTTAAATTAATTTCCGGAAGTGAGTTATTCTCTCTCAAGGGGTCATTGGATTCTCAAGTAATTAAATTATTTTGCAGCTTTTAAAATCATATCATATTTAAAATATGCAGGATCCACTGGAATGGACAAGTTAATTGGTGGACAAGTTATCTAAAATTATCCTCTTTAGGAATCTCATTTTTCATAAATATTGTTTTAACACATGTAATACTGAAATTCAATCTGGAATATATGAACTGAAAACATAGAATAAATATAGCTATTAGCATTTAAATAGAAGATTAGTAGAAGGAAAAGCAAAGGTATACCCTTGGCCAGAAGAGATAGTGAAATTGTTTTATTTTAAACTCATAGACGAATGGTTCATACAAAACGCAGCACATGTGGAAATTAGAAAGTTATCAAATAATAATTTAAGCATAATATGTTGTCATACTTGGCATCATAGAAAATAAATTAAACTATACTTACTCTAAAAAATTGAAAACAGATGATACTGAAAACAATCAACATATTCATGATAATGAGTAAGAAGGGTTGTATTCTTGTGAAGAATTCATCGAAAGTGAGACTATGGGAAAAATATAGAAACTAGTTTGAGGAGCAATCAAGTAAGAATTTCAGTTTGTCATCTGTGTACTGAAAAGAGCTTTACGAGAACAGCTGGTAAAAGAATAGTAAGAGATTGATTTAAAAAATACTAAATAACTGAAGTGGTATTTAGTTTAGAATTGAATATATATATATATAGGATTGTATATGACAAAGTTAACTTCACAATCAGAAAATTTTGTTGTGATAGTACAAAATATATAAATCTCTGAGTGAGATGATTTGATAACACATAAAATTATTTAAGTGTTTTTTTTCATATTTGCAAATGTTATTTTAATTTATATAATAAATTACATCAACATCCTAGAGCAGTATACTATTCGCTTATAGCACCAAAGAACTTAGAATAGCACCTACTAGATAATAAACTATATAATATATTAATGCTATATATTATATTGTATAATATATATAATATTTATAAGTATTATACATTATATTATTGCTTTGTTCATTTTCAAATACATTTAAAAATTCACAAACTATTAAATTATAGTTGTAAATGTGAAATCAATTGCTCTTGTTAATAAAAATTGTAAGATCAATTCCTTCAGTTAAAATTCAGAGGGTTTATAAAAATAGAATAAAGGTTTTGATTTAATATAACACATATACCAAATGTATAATCTATATGTGATTTGTCCAAATTTTTCTCAGTTGGGGACTTTACTCCTGAGAAGTTTTAACGGAAACATTATTTCAGAAATAATGATTTTCCAACATTCCAAGAAACTTTTTTTCTGCTGTTACTCGTGGAGTGTGAGTTGGAACCAATAGTTTGACCTGTGTCTCCCACAAAGGGTTCTATGCCTTTTGGCAGAGCACTCAGCATATCCAGATTTGTTCCTATTCAAAAACAGTAGATAGATAGGCTGCTTTTCTTTTGTTTTCATGGAGAAAGAGTCTTTCAGAATGTCCTTCTAGCCACACAAGGTGTCCGTGAGAGTAGAACAGCTTTGAGAATACAACCATCGAATTGCTATGTTCAGATTGGCATCAGCATTAGTCATTCATCCAATTTACTCTTTGGACTGTCCTCAGTGGTCGGTTGAAATCATAAAGCATGGAGCAGAACCCTGCTGTTTCAGTGTTAGGGGCATATGGACCCTAGAATGAGAGCCTGAGCTGGAACATTTAGAGCCATTATACATTTTTAAAGCATGAAATACCACAAATGCTTTAGTTTTTTTATTTCATTTTCTCTTAAAATGGAGTTTTTTTCATCAAGCTCATTATATCAAAATCAAATTAATGGGCCGGGCAAGGTGCCTGTAATCCTAGCACTCTGGGAGGCCGAGGTGGGTGGATCCCTCAAGGTCAGGAGTTCGAGACCAACCTGAGCAAGAGCAAGACCCCATCTCTACTAAAAATAGAAAGAAATGATCTGGACAACTAAAAATATATAGAGAGACAAAATTAGCTGGGCTAGTCCCAGCTACTCGGGAGGCTGAGGCAGGAGGATCACTTGAGCCCAGGAGTTTGAGGTTCCTGTGAGCTAGGCTGATGCCACAGCACTCTAGTCAGGGCAACAGAGCCAGACTCTGTCTCAAAAAAAATTCAAATTAATGGCTTAACTGATGTTTATTGCCATAAAAGTAAAATTTCTTACTTTTAATGTTTCTATGTACAAATGAAATCTAAACTTTGTGTACTTCAAATTTTATTGAATTTTTTAAAAAACAGATTTACCCCTATTGCATATCAATAGAGTTGGCTTAAAATGAGCTATAAATCATGACATATATATGATAGTTCTCCATGCTACCATACTTCAATCTTGTCACCTCACTCAGTTCTTCAGTTTTATGCATGAGTTGTACATGTGTGTGATCATACTAAATGGTCCCCAGAGGTAGGTCTGAAGTGAAATCATTTTCAAATATATGACAGTTATTCATGGCCAATAAACAAAGTGTGCCTTGGAATCACCATCCAACTGTAATTAGAGGAACTGTAAAGACTGGGCTAAATGAACCAGTTAACAAAGTTAACTGGTTCTTAGTCTGCTGCGAATTCCAACAACACACTCAGGGATGGGGGAGAGGTGGAGGTGTAAGGGGCTAAATTTAGTCCCCTTAATCCTAAACTGAAACTGACAAGGGAATTAGGAGGAAGAGTAATTAGATTTAGCAAAGAAAAATATAAGATACTCAGTTAAGTTTGAATTTCACATAAATAATGAATAAATTCTCAGTATAACTTTGCCCCATGATAAGTTTGGGACATATCATACTTACACTAAAAAAAACCATTATCTATCTGAAATTCAAAATTAGCTGAGCATGCTATATTTTATTTGGCAACCCTAAAGGTAGGCAGAGGGAATAATGAAATAAAACCAAAAAACCACTACTGACTACTCCCAGGGAACTGGCCTTACCTTAACACTTAGGTTGTGATGTTCTCCAGTTAAACATAAACAATTTCTCAGAACGCCAACATTGGATAAGGTTACTCTGTGATAACGATGAAATGAACAAAAACAAGACCACCTGCCATCATGTGTGAGTACAGATTAAACTGAAAAGAATAGTCCAGATTTACTAACTACAAGTTTCTTATTCCTACACAACTTGGAAAGCACTATTGCACAGTACCTGGTAAAATGCTGCATTTCTCGCCACACCTTTAAAAACCCTTTTTCTTTTTTTTTATTTCAGCATAATATGGGGGTACAGATGTTTAGGTTACGTGTGTTGCCCTTGCCCCCCCTCCCCCCCTCAGTCCAGGTTTCAAATATGTCCATCCTTTGGGTGGTGCGCATTGCACTCTTTGTGTATGCATATATCCGTCCCCTCCTCCCTCCTCCCTCCTCCCCCCTTGCCCAACATCCAATACATGTTATTCTTATATATGCACTTATGTGTTGATCCGTTAATATCAATTTGATGGTGAGTACATGTGGTGCTTGTTTTTCCATTCTTGGGATACCTCGCTTAGTAGAATGTGTTCCAGCCCTTTCCAGGGAGTATATAAAGAGGCGCTATATCACCATTGTTTCTTAAAGCTGAATAGTACTTCATGGAATACATATACCACATTTTATTAATCCACTCATGTATTGATGGACACTTGGGTTGTTTCCACAACTTTGCAATTGTGAATTGTGCTGCTATGAACATTCGAGTGCAGGTGTCTTTTTCATAGAGCGACTTTTGCTCTTTTGGGTAGATGCCCAGTAACAGGATTGCTGGGTGAAAGGGTAGTTCTGCTTGTATCTGTTTAAGGTATCTCCGTGTTGCTTTCCTAAGCACTGTTTGCTCCACAGTCATGGCCTGAGGATCTTTGTGCTGCGTAGTAGTTTTTAAATACCTCTTTCTTTCCACTTTTCAACACCATGTTGGCATGAAAGATTTCCCACATTGTTAAATAATTTCTCAGTTTAATTAAAGTCTAGATTTGTTTAAAATTTGTTTCTTAAAACATGTATCTTGCATACTAATGAGTCAGACTCTTATTTCCTCTAGTGTTTTTTAGTCCCTTTGGCAATATGTTTAGTTGTTCCTCAAAATCTCTTCTCTCCTTTTTTCATGACGAGAATGTTTTGGAATGGATTATAGAAGGTGAGTGCTCTGAATGTGCTCTCTTTCTATGGATTGAGATTTAGATGTAACTGTGATTCAATTTAGACCTTGCACATGAAGGCTACATTCTTGGAAAAGCAGAGCAGCTAAAGTGAAAAGAACCCCTGTGTTCTGAATGAGCGCGTGAAACTGACCAGCCTGCTGAAACTCACCCAGCCAAACTATGGGAGGAAAAAGAAACTTCTATTTTATTTATACCATTGTATTATAAGGACCCTCCTCGACTATTACAATTTAAGCTAAACACTAATTTTTATTGCTTTATATTGAGGTTTTGCTGGTTGCTTTGGTTTTCTTGGGCTTGTAATATTATTTTCTAAATCCTAGGTAAGAAATGTTGAGAAAATAATGTTGCACAATTGTTAAAGAAGTAATCTGAAGTCAAATGTCTTGGGAATTCAGACTTCATACTTTATAAGATATTTGAACTTTAACACTTAATTTTACTTCTGAATGTCTCCATTTTCTCACTTGAAAAATGGAGATAGAATTGCTGAAAGGATTATATGAGGTAATATATAGAACAAACTTAGTACATTTTATGAAACATAGTAAAGCCCTCAAAAAGTGTAATAGTGATGATCATCACAAATTTTCTCAAGGAGCAGTGTTTATTATTAATGATAGTAAAAACATAATACACATGTATTGAGTGCTGAAAATATACCAGATACTTTTCTAAGTACCTTGCAAGAATTATCTTACTTCATATTTTTATTAATTCAACAAATGTTTATTAAGTGCCTGATTTGTGTAGACTCTGTTCTTAGTGCAATACAAAGTTGTGATGAAAACTGACCAAAACACAGCTTATGGGGGTATTTATATTCTGGTGGACTAAATAGAACATTAACAAATATTTGAATTTTTAATGTATTAGCAACATGAAGAACTACAAAGAAGGATGGATAAAAGGTTGTTGGAATTCCTATTATTAATACATAGGAATATATGGAGTAGTTAAGAGGAGACCTTCCTAATAAAGTGATATTTGTGGAGAAACCTGAAGGAAGTAAGGAGAGAGCATAGTGATATTAGGGCAAATGCTGAGGGATAAGGGGACAGAGTGTTCAAACCCCTGTGGGAGGGGCTGACTAGGCGTGTTTTTGGAGCACCAATGAGGCCAGTGTGGCTGGAGTTGCAGGCTAAGAGTGAGGAAGGAAGACCTCATAGTGAGCGGTTCTTCTGTATCATAAAAAATGTTCTAGATCTCTGTTAGGACTCTGGTTTTTAATCCGTGTGTTTTGTGAAGCAAGCCTGACTGTTTGCTGTGTGTTTTAGTTCTGACCTTCTTAGGGTAATACAGAAGGTAAACTCTATTACTTTTCGTTGTAAGAGTGACTTCTACAACTAAAAAGTGAATTTTTTCCTTAAGCAAAAGTATAGACAACAAAGCACATCTCAAGTAACATGAAGAGCTATCAATTTTAACTACTATAGCAAAGTTATGAGAGTTTAATTTTTTTTTTTAATTTGAACTCTATTGAGTTTTTATGGCATTCGGTGTACCATGCTAAGTGCTAATTCATATTGCTGTTGCAACAAATTTATGGAATAGGTAAGATTTGTATTTTTTCTGTTTTTCCAGATAAAAGGTTAAGTGACCTGTCTGGTGAGTTTTGGTGGCAGCCTTGGAATGTAGGCAGCCTGACCCATCACTGCGGTGTTCTCTCTGCGGCATTCTATCTCAGAGCCACTACTGAATGGGCTACATTTTCTAGTGGATGATTAGGTCTCTTTGGTTATTAATTTCAAACTTCTGAGACTTGTTTTCCCCAAACCTAATATTTGTTTCCTACTTGTGTTTCCTATTTGTCTTTAATTTCCCTGCCTGTGGTTTTGCTTTCAGTTCTACCAGCTATTTTGATGTTTGTTTAATATTGAATTAGCATTTGAGCAATCTTTCTGCTGGTACTAAATTGGCTCATTTTCCCTTCGACAGTTCTGTACACTGACCATGCACAGCAGCCTGTGTGATTTGCTAAATTGAGTCACTTGTGTTGTTATTTATGTTTATTATAAACTGTTATTTGCATGGCAAACTGTAATCTTGATTTACAATGATAGCATTAATTGACTGCATTTGACTGTGCACCTTAACTCTACATAATTTGCCTATAAATTTTCAGAATTTCTCTAGGTTGTTTAGCGTGGGAGGCTTAAGTTAATTTTTGTAAGGCTGCCGTATCAATGTTGTTTTCACTAATTGGCTATCTGTGGTGTAGAGCTTAACCCTATAGAAAGGTTTACAGTTTTCTACCAAAACAAAATTCCCCTTTATCCCCCCTTAATGATATTTACTTCTTCTACTGCTTTCGAAATCACAGGGCCATAAGACGACTGTTTTCCACCTATGGCCAGATAAGCTCACCATTCAACCATCATCATAAAATCCCTTGAAGATATAACTTAAACTTGTAAGAAAGGGGGAAATCAGTGGAAAGTTACAATGGCTTTTCTGTAAGCCATCTGCACCTACGGGTTCTGGTAACTAGCATTACCCACCTCAATCTTCATACCAGTGCTCTGCACCCTGCCTCTGCCTCGGATTCACCAGTGGATATTTAAAAATGGCACATGTAGTTAAGGGCTTTCCATTCCATCATCCAGAGAGGTGAAGGTAGATGCTAGAAAATTTGCAAATCACATCAGAGAAGAATCTAATGCATAGCTCAGTTAAGAAGTATCTCTCTCCATAGTCAGAAGGCAAGTTGAGAAACAGGATTTGAAAATACGCTTTCAGAACTCTGGTCCATTCTGGAACACTAGTGAGCAGACCATATTCAGAGAAGTCTGCAGCCTGGCAGGAATCACTTTGAGTCACTTATCTATTCTTACTCTGCCCTGACCACACCCTCAAGATGCACACTTTATGTTTAACTTTATATGACTGAGTGAAATACGCTGAAGACAAATTGTGAGCCCTACAGTTTTATGAAGTAAATAGCCTGCCAACTGAATCGATTGCGTACTACCTCACTGTTCTTCACCCACTGCCTCTCTGGGCCTCTCCTGAGACCTGATCTCCACAGGGCAATATCTCCAGTTTGTCCTACCTGAAGATGACAATAAATATAGCTGTTTTTCTCTTCTCAGGTTAAACTCCTTACTATTTAAAATATTTAATATTCCCAAAAAGATTTCACACATGGATGTCGTGGTTAACTCATTTATCTAATCTGGTAGAAGATAAAATAATCATTTTGCAGAGTAAAAATGAATGAAATAAAAGACTATCTAATGTTACAGTGATTTCAATTTGGTGAAATACACCCTGTGCAGTGTTGCTTCATTGATAATGCACTGTGCTTTGCTATAAGTGCACTGAGCCTTGATACCTAAATAAATGAAGAGATAAACCATGTTTATGAATTGAAATAATCAACAAGGTAAAGATGTCGATTCTCCCCAAATTGATATAGGTTTAAAGAAATTTCTGTTGAAATTACACCATGGGTGTTTATAGACATAGACAAGCTTATTCTGACATTTATATGGAAGGCAGAGGACCTAGAATCACTAAAGCATTTTGAAAAAGAAAAATAAATGAAAGAAATCAGTCTACCTGACTTTAAAATGTACCTTATATAGTAAGCCTAATTAAAACTCTGTGGCATTGGTTTGGCATTTGTGACCAGCATGATTTTGTAGTGTTGTAGGTGTGAAAATGTTTAGCTATTAGGACTGATTATGTTATTCAGTATTGTTCTTTTTTCTTTCAGCACCTGAAATATTCAAGTAATTATTTCAGTATCACAATAGTTTGATACTTGTTTGAAGGATTGTTAAGTGTGTTTTCACTGCTGATGTATGTATAATTGTAACACATTGAAAAAGGAGATTTTTATTAAATTTAATTTTAAGACCCAATTTGAAATTGATTGGCCATATTTAATTTGGGGTTGTAATGTAAAAGATAAAAAAAATCCATTATGTGAAGCTACAAATTTGATTTTATAAATTATTTCCTTGGTAAAATTTGCAAATATCTATTCTCATTAATAAAATCCTAGATTGACAAAGTTCTAAAGATGAATTTGTGAGAGAGATGATCACTTGTTTTAGGTCAAAATAATCCGAATTTAACCTACTATGGTCAGCTTTCCATTGTGTATATTTTCCAATTTGCTTAACTTTTGGAAGTTTGGGTTTTGAATTTTTCTTCTCTGTATACAACTCTATAGCACATACTGGTGAAATTATTTACCCTAAAACCAGTTTGACAAATACTATTGTTATTTTAGTGTCCTTTGTTGAAACAGTGGCTCATTGCCATCCCTTGTTGTATATTTATTTTAACAAAAATCATACTATGACCCTGAGATGATAAACATGTTTTAACCCAGGGGTCCCCAACCTTTTTGGCACTTAGAGAACGATTTTATGGAAGATAATTTTTCCAGAGATGGGAGGAGTGGAGGATGGTTTGCAGATGAATCAAGCACATTACATTCATTGTGTACTTTATTTCTATTATTTTCTATTATTATTACATTGTGATATATAATGAAAAAATTATACAGCTCATCATATCGTAGGATCTAATACCACTGCTGATCTGAGAGGAGGCGGAGCTCAGGCAGGGATGCCAGTGATGGGGAGCGGCTGTAAATACAGATGAAGCTTCACTCCCTCACCCCTCTACTCACCTGTTACTGTGCAGCCCAGTTCCCACGTGGACATGGACTTATACTAGTCCATGGTCTGGGATTTGGGGACAGCCGATTTAACTTAAAAATGACCGTTTACTTTACTTTGAAAATTCATTTGTGTTAAATTCTACCTAGACCAATCTATTTTCTTAAAGTACCAAAAGAAAACTGTGGAAGAATTGAGATTGTTTTATTTGAAATTGTCTTCTACGGAGAACAAAAGCTATCCATGTACATGGGTTAGAAGACGTGTGTTCCTCTCTTTTCATACATTTTCATTTTCCTCTATGATCTTCAGCAGTTTTATGCAAATTTGTTATTAAATACACACTTTATAGAAGAAATAGAATGGTAGAGATTCCATGATTTCAGGGACACTCCATACATTGTTCCTTGTATATGTGTGTACAAATACATACCCAAATACATTCTCAATATTGACTTGTTAGTCCAAAATTTTAAAGAACAGGATGTCATAAACTGCTGTAAAACTGCAACAGGAAGGTTTGCCATGGCTATACTGCAGAGCTCTCTGAAACAGGATAAGTAAAGAAAGGATTATATTACAAATGAATTTAATAATTTATTGTTTAAAGATCACCACTCCCTTTCTCTCTTAACAACAATAATTAGAAGGCCTAATTATAAAGAGACAGATAACCTAACTTTTGGGAAAATTTTTCATATACTATGCTCTCCTCTAGCACCTAGATAGTTTTCCACAACTAGTTAGGTGCTAGTTTTGATCCCTCTTCTCTTGTTTCTTTCAACATTTACTTTTCTCTTTTGTGTTTTCAATTTTCCCTGCAACTGAATCATTCTAGCATTTAAATATGTCCTAGGATCTCCCCTTATTAAAAATATAAAAGTAAAAGAAAATTAAATATCCCAAAGTTCACATCTTTAAAATATAAAATCCTCTCTGCTTTTCTTCATGCCACTTTCTCAGAAAAGCTGTTTAAATTACTATTTTCACTTGTTCTGTTCCCCTTCACTCTAAAATGCACCCCAGTCTGGCTTCTACTCACATTGTTGCAGGAAAGTCCCTCCCTCATCAGTCCTCAGCAACTAATAGATTTGAATAACCCTGCATGGACCTGCTAATGAGTTACGAATTTGTGTATGTATCTACCTATTTGGCATATTCACTGAATGCTTCTCAATAATCTCCAGCTCAAAAATTTAACTAAGTATTGCTTTTTTCTGGAATATTTTGCTTCTCATCTTTTGCTTTATTTTTTCATATTTTAGTAAATGTCACCTCCATAATGAAGTACTCAAAATAGATATTTTTGAATCATTCTCCTCACTTCCTGCTCTCAATTTCTATGTCCAATCCATTACATACTTGTGACAATTTTATGGCCCTGATATTTCTTGAGTTTGCATGGTTGTTTACATTTCTACTGGCATCACTCTAACTCAAGCCACTATCAATTTTTTATGGACTCCTTTTTGGTCTCCCTGTTTTATTCTTGCTTTCAAGTAAGTCATTAGTCACAAATTTCAAATGATATTTTCTACCTGGACATTTAATCATATCCTCACCTTGCTAAAAATAAACTTCAATGACATTCAGTTGACTTCTTTCAAGACAGTGAATATGACCCTGTGGAATCCAGGTTTGAATACCTCCCCAACTGCATCTCCAGACATTCTCTCCCTAATTTACTGCTCCAATAGCATTATCCCTCTCCCAGTTCTTGAGTTTACTAACTGACGTCCTATTTCTGACATTCACACATGTTATAAGTTGTCTAGAATGTGTTTTACCTGCCTTACTTCTAATTAATATTAGTCCAGATCTCAGCTTAAATTTTGCTCCTCAACCCATGCTCTAATTTTCTTTTTTAAACTTGTAAAACCCTGCTTATTTCCTATAGGTGATTTTTCAGATATTTTATTTGTGCTCTTATTTGTGCTTTTATATATAAATTTATTCATTTATTTATGTTAGTTTTGTCTTTCTCACTGAAGTGTAAGTTGCATAGGGGTATAGCTTGAGTGTATTTTTTTTAACATTGTATACCTAGCATTTGTCATAGAGCCTGGTAAATATTAGGTACAGTAGTCCCCCTTATCTGTAGGGGATATGTTCCAAGATCCCCAAGGGATGCTAAAATCAGTGGATTATATCAAACCCTATATATACTATGTTTTTTCATATGACAAATTTTAATTTCTAAATTAGGCCAAATAAGAAATTAACAACAATAACTATTATAATAATATAATATTATATTATAATTATAATATACAACAATTATATATAACAATTATAATAATATACTGTAATAAAAGTATGTGAATGTGCTCTCTCTCAAAATATCTTATTGTACTGTACTCGCTTATTTTTGGACCATTGTTGACCATGGGTAACTGAAGCCATGGATAAGGGTGACTATTGTATTTAATAATTATTTGTTAAACAAATGAATAGATTAAATGGATGAAAAACTGAAATAAACTTTGCTTCCTTTTTTAATGTCTCAAAAATAGCATATGATGATGAATCAATGACATGTGTTGGATGATATAAAGCCCAATAATATACAACATTTAAGAATTCCAAATTTGTTGTAGTAAATTAATGTAACCTCATTATAAATTGCTTGGAGCTATCCATTTACAAAATAATGCTACAAATGTGAAAACGAAAGCATTGGAAAATGATTCCAATTTTAGAAGAGAACATTTTGAATGAGAACATTAACATTTGCAAAGACATTTATTTTCAATTTTTAGCACGATGACTAAATGGCAATATGTGCTTTTGCTTTGTGTATGAAGGTGTAGTTGGTTGATTCAACTTATGTGCTGGAATGAGTATATTATATACTAAAAAAAATGTTGAATCCAATTGCTCTCATTTTTCAGTCTAAGTCCAGGATATATTTTAATAGAATCAAAATCCACTTAATGGCACTGTAACTTCTGTTTAATATATGTTATAAATTTTCAACCTGGCTTCTGTGTAAGGTGGCGCACCTTGCTTGGTAACTAAGGATTCTCTAAGGACAGAATGATTAAAAGGATTTTTCAAGGTGGCAAGTTCATAGTTGTCTTTCACGGGCATCTGATTCCAATTCACATACTTTGGTCCACTAAGCCATTTTCCCTTCTCTTATAAGGATCACTGAAGCCATATACTTAAGTCCTAACCTGAAGTTAAACATCACAAGGAATTTTCTGGGCTTTATACTTTAACCTTTCTATGTTTTGGAGCTTAAATTACTAATCTTGGTTTTCTCTATCAGAAAAGGCCAAGTGAGTACTTGTGAAGTTATATGATTTTTTTTGTAGGTAACAAGAGGCCTGGTTCCAGGGAGTTATTTAAAGAATTTTTTAGATTTCTGTTATTAAAACAAGCCCTCCCACTAAGTTCAGGTGTTTGGCAAAATTTGGAAGTATACCTCTCTTGAAGATGTGAAATTAAAAAGTCAGATTAAAGGTTAAGCATATCTACGAGTCTGCTAATGACTTGTCTCTATATCTCAGAAGAACATAGGATGCATTGTGTGTAACTTGAAAATGTACTATCTTTCATGATCTATCTTTCTGGGATTTCTGTAGTTTATTCTCTGTCAAGCAGCAAAGGAGTTTAGAGAGAAAAAGATTACCTACAAAGAGCCATGTCCACTAGTTACAGGAGTGGGTGGAGATCTCCATGATATATCTTTTTCTAATTTCACTGTATTTTATGGATTTTGATGTTTAGGCAAGAAAAATTATGTCCTCCATTTTTGTGAGTTTGGTTATAGATTGGCAAAATGATGTCATTTCTACAGGAATTAGAAATGTTACTTGATCTACTAAAAGTCTTCTGTCTGGTATTTTCATATTTATTCAGAAGTAAATGTACTGTCCCTTAACAAAGAAATATTTTTCCTTTCATTGTCAGAGCCAGGTTATTGATAGAGTTGGTGAAATAATATAAATTCCCAGATATTTGTGTTATGTCAAAAGCCCCATTTTTCCTTATCGAATCTAAAAGATTGTCATAAATATTATAAATTGATCTTCACATCACATATGTCCAATGTAAATATCTCCATTTACTTGATGTTTTGCAGTATAAATTAATGAAATATTTTACTTGCCATTGAAGAACTTTTATATATATTTTTTCTTTTTGTTTCACATTTAACTAAAAAATTCTGAAGGAAACTACTTCCATCATATTTTTAAATTTTACACATTTTTAGAGTTGTCTCTGAAAGCTTTTCTTAAGGGAAAATGCCACAACAGTACAAATGTCTCCATTAGCTTTTTATTAAATAGTCTTGATTGCTTTTATGATGGCAGAAGAGAAAACTAAAGAGGACAGAATTTTGAAATGTATTCACGAATGTGGAAGAGCTGACAACCTACGTATAAAATGTTATCAAATAATTTTATCTGAGTTGAATTGAGACACTGAGTAGAATGTTCATAGATACCGGTACATTTCATGAGGTCAATAAAGTATTAAAGTATCACAAGATTTGGCATGATAAGCTTGTTTTCTCTGGGTGTGTGTGTGTGTGTGTGTGTGTGTGTGTGTGTTTTCAGAGATGAGCTATCACTCTATTGCCCAGGCTGGAGTGCAGTGGGGCGATCACGGTTCATCGCAGCTTCGAACTCCTGTGCTCAAGCCATCTTCGATCCTCTAGCCTTAGCTTACCAGGTAGCTGGGACTACAGGTGCGGGCTACCATGCCTGGCTAATTTTTCTTATTTTTTATTGTAGAAATGGAGTTTTTCTTGTTGCCCAGGCTGGTCACAAACTCCTGGCCTCGATTACAGACAGGAGCCACCGTGCCCAACCAATTACACTAACCAATACCACAACCCATCTCTACCACCACCATGACTGCTGCTCATGCTATTAATTACTTAATAATAATGTCATTTTGCCATCATAAGCTATTAATAGTGTTGATTCTAAATATTTTACATATGATATTTTTGCTCATATATTCCTGACTCATATATTATAGGTAGACATTTTCATTCATTGTCTGCATTTTTTCAGACATAGTAGCTTAAGGAACTTAAGTAATTTGTCCACCACATTTAGAGTTTAAACTTAACCTAAGTCTGCCTGTCATTTAAGTCTCAGTTTTAGTCACTGAATTGTATGATCTACCAAGTTCCAAGGGATCAGAATTATAAAAGGGACTGGGAAGATCTTGATAGTAGAAACAATAAATATGGAAATATGTTCCTTAAATCTTGCTTATAAAGACTAATTAGAAAGACAGAATCTTATACTCACTCCAAGCTTCCTGAATCAAAATCCCTGAATGAATTGTAAAGTTAGAGGAGAAATGCTCTATCTTTTTGACAGACTACTATGAATAATATAGTCAAATTCTTTACTAAAATCTAAGTGTCCCTATATCTATGTGATTTTTTCAACCTAAAAGGCTATTAAACATGTTATTCATTCATGACTCTTTTATTTTGATATTTTAATTTATTCAATAGCTCTTTTTTCTCTGTACAAGTTTTGTGTAAGAAGTTTAAACATTATACAAAATACTAAGATTTTATTCTATTCAAGGAGAGAAATATGAGCGATGGATAATTATTTATAGTATAGTTCAACAAATGTCATAAGAGAAAATAAGCTTTAGACATAAATAATATTTTTGCAATGTGGGAATTTATTAAAAAACTTCACAAAGGAAATATTTTCTATTAACAAATAAATTAAATATATTTGAGAGAACATTTTCTTGGTATACTTATTTCCTCTTGTGACATTTACTATTTTCTACCCTTAATATACACACTTGGTAACAACGAAGAAAGTTTACCATTTTATTATTTCTGGAATACATTTTCAACTTCTGTGGAAATTAAAATTGCATTTAACCTCCTCTTATGTAGTGGCTTTCTTGCCCATAGCTCTTTTTTTTATATCTCTTTTTTTTTTTTTTTCCGAAATTACCCAGGCTGGCCTTGAACGCCTCAAGTGATCCTCCCACCTCTACCTCCTGAGTACTTGGGCCTACAAGCAGGTGCCACTGCACCACCTTAACTCTTTTTTCAGAGATAATTTCTATTTAATATTAGTTTGTAATTCTACTCAGAATTTTCTCATATTTCAAAAAAATAAATAGTCTAGGGAGTCAAACATTGACTTTTCATAGTATCCTCTCTTTGGAAATGACAAAAAATTAAATAGAGAAAGAGAAGGAGATTTAACTCAAAATCTATGCATTTAGTTCTTAGAACTTCAAATTCACTTGAAATTTCATATTAAATGGCAATAGTTGGTACTTGGTGAATATGATGCTATTAGAAACTTGTCTTTTATGTGTTTATATATTCTCAATGAAAAAGTTCATTGCCTGTGTAATCATTGCAAGTCTCTTCTTCAAACAGCTTATGAAACAATTAGAGAAGCATTGTGATTTAGGATAGTTTTATCTATGCGATAAAATAGAGTTCAGCAATTACATTAGAAATGAGTGGTAGTTTTTAGAAGCAAGAGTACTTTAGATTTCTTTTTTTTCCTTTCAGCATGTTACAGGGGTACAAATGTTTAGGTTACATATATTGCCTTTGCCCCACCTGAGTCGGAGCTTCAAGTGTGTCCATCCCCCAGACGGTGCACACTGCACCCATTAGGTGTGAATATACCCATCCCCTCCTCCCTTCTCCCTCTTCCGCCTGCCTGACACTTGATGAATGTTATTACTATATGTGCACATAAGTGTTGATCACTTAATACCAATTTGATGGTGAGTACATGTGGTGCTTGTTTTTCAATTCTTGTGATACTTACTTAGTAGAATGGGCTCCAGCTCTATCCAGGATAATACAAGAGGTGCTAGATCACCATTGTTTTTTGTGGGTTTAGATTTCATGGAGGAGACTGACCTTGATCTTTTCATTTCAGAATGTATAGAAATTTTTTTACTAACCAATACCCCAAAATGGTATTCTAATTCAATCATTGCTCATTCCTATATTACATGGAATATTTCTATCAAGAAAGATTCCTTCATCTAGGAATATAGTATTTGGATATCTGGTGGAATGATTAGTGTGAGAGAAGTGGATAAATGCTTAATTCCTTCATTTTTTGTTTTTATTAATACAAAAAAGTTTTAAAATAATAAAAAACATCCTTCAACAGTAATAAATTAGTGGGTAGAGTTTTTTTATTTTATTTGGTTTTCGTTAGTCTCATTATGAATTCATGCTTTAAGTATATTTGACATATTTCAATTTACTGCAGTTAATACTGATACCCAAATTTTCCAAATGTTGGCCAACTGAGATCTTTTTCAAGATATTCCTGGGTAGTTTCAACATAACACTCAAAATGTCTTTGAAAGATTCTTTGTTCTCTGATATGAAAATATAGTCCATTTCTTCTTGAATTTCTCCTGCTTCAGTCTTTTGTACAAGAAGCCCTGGTTCTTGCTAGTGAAAATTGAGCGTGTATGTATGTGTGAGTATATATCTATATCTTCTCTATATCTATATAGATATACATAGATATATAGAAAATATATATATTTTGAGATCAAATATAGATTTATTGAAAATAGTTGATAACTGTTTCTAAGTTTATTTCCTTGAAACAGAAAATATGGGATTTTTTGGTGGATATTTTCTTAAAGATATTTTGATTAGAATGCTTCATGAATTCATACCGCTACATCTAATTCAAATTTAGGCCCTCCAGAGTTTTTACTTAAACTGCTTCCCATTATATGTGTTTCTCTTATATCCATGCTAAGAATTCCAATTCTCAATAACACTGAGGCTGTTAGAATTAAAATACTGTTAGAATTAAAATAAAGACTAATTACTCATTTACTTCATCCAACAGTATGTATACAAGTATATCAGCATAAAAATATCAACACTAAAACAGAAATATGACCATGAAAATGTTTACATTTTCTAGTATAGTTTTAAAATCACTTTATTGAGGTATAATATGAAGAACTGCACATATTTAATGAGTAAAATTTGATGTGGTTGGACATATGCAAACACCCCATGATATCATCACTACAATCAAGGTAATAGTTTTTATCCTTAATACATATTCCCTGGGATGACTAGTCAAATGACTATGCTTTAATGCCACTTTTAATATTTCCTATCTTTATACCACCAACGGAAAACACAGGTTCATTTATTTCTTGTTTTCTTTTTACAAGTTTCTTTTAACAAATGCTGTGATTGCAAAATTACATGGAAAATGTTTATCAATTTCCAAAGTTACATCTACAAAAGAAGCATTTTTAAAGAAGTCTAGTATCTGTGCTTGTCCCTCCACCCTATTTCCTTCTTCTTCTTAGGAGATATTATTTTCCCCTACCCTTTAATGTTTAAATTATTCTTCCATTGTGTATTTATTTTTCTTTTCTTAACAAAGACAGATCTTTCTTGGTCAATATTTTGGCATCTAGGTAGGTCCATATTTTCAATCTTGTGGTTACCTTCATACTAAATATGTTTCCATATCATCTTTAATTCTCCTTTTTTGTTATGCCCTATTGGGTCCCTATTATAAGTAATAATGAAATTAGCTAATTAATTCTTCCTTCTGTTCTTTTTCTTCCCAAGCATCAGATCTGAAGCAATTCAATTTAATTCACAGTTAATAACTATAAGGTCATCAGCAAACATAATCTATCCTCTCTTTTATTTAGAGTCTAATAATGTTATTTACAATTGATTTAACCTCAATTTTGAATCAACTCCATTCTCTAAACATTGTCCAATTTTCTTTCCTTCATTTCCTAGAAATCATAAGTTTAGAATATTTTAAAATATTATTTCCTGAATATACCATATGTTCAACTTTGAATCACATTGAATACATTATCTAATTTTAGTTTCATACTTTAATGAAATGATTAAATGAATTTGTTATAATTTAATATTTTTCCCCATATTATTTTTCAACTTCCAGAAAAGTTTAAAACTAGTTGTAGAATCTAGAGGTTGATTAATGTACCAAAGCATCAAGGCAGAAGAGCCCAAAACCAGGTCAAAATAAGAATTAGAGCAGATAGGAATTGAGCAATTGTCTAGCTTTATGGACTAATGACTATTCTGGGAACTTGAAGGTCTGATGGAATAAATAGTCATTTATTACTCCAAAAAATTTTCTCAGTTCCAAGACATATTTTTTAAACTCCTCTACAGATAAAGTAAAAACCTGGATGAATTCTCTACTTGTTACAATTAATAATTTTGGACTTGCAAGCAACAGAAATTTCTTGCAAAATTTTCTGATAACAAAAAATTTTAGTTACATCAGATCTTTATCTCCCACATTTTTAAATGCCTACATATAGCTGTAGTTTATTTTAATATATATTTACATTAAATAAGCTTCATTTATTCATTTTACAATATTTATTAAGCCATCTTTTTGATTAACTAGACATTGACTTAAACTAATCCAGAAAATCAAAACAAGAGCAACAGTAATTGAAATTACCCTTGAGTTTGAAACAAAAAGTGTGTAATCTCTTAATGAATGACAGTTACTCCATATGTTGCAGAAAATTAACGTTTCCACAATCCAAGACCCATTTTTCTAATTCTGATAAAAGTAAGCAGCAGAAACATCATCCTTAAACTTGTTAAAATAGATAATGGAAGAATCAAAATGGAAGTGGTTTAACTGTTTGCTACATGGAACTTTAAGGAAAAATACGGTCATTTCCGCCCCCCCCTCCAAGTGTATCACATTATAATGACATTAAGTAGGATTACAATTTGGAACTTTAGCTTTGTGAACTTTTTTATACCACATACTCTTTCTTTTGTCAGTTATATGAAAAAAATATCTATTTATAGCAACATATTATTGGACACCTCTTATGTACCAGTCACTGCCACAGGCACCTGTATTAAAACTGAATCACATGGAGTACTACTCAGCCACAAAAAATGGTGAACTAATACCTTTTGTATTATCCTGGATGGAGCTGGAGACCATTCACTTTTAAGTGAAGTAT
>CAUYSK010101387.1:0-10114 GCA_963575035.1 Avahi laniger
CCAATTAATTTCTTTCTATTTTTAGTAGAGACGGGGTCTCGCTCTTGCTCAGGCTGGTCTCGAACTCCTGAGCTCAAACAATCCGCCCGCCTCAGCCTCCCAGAGAGCTAGGATTACAGGCGTGAGCCACCGCGCCCGGCCTATTGATGATTCTTAATACTTTGTAGTATCTGTGCATGACGGCTATGGTTTGAATGTGTCCCCCAAAGTCCATGTGTTGGAAACTTAATCCCCAGTCCAACAGTACTGAGAGATGGGACCTAACTGGCTTAGTTATCTCCGGAGTGAGTTCCTGATAACAGATGAGTTTAGCCCCCTTCCTCTCTTGCCCTCCTGTGCCCTCTTGCCCTTCTCCCTTCTACCACGGGATGACATAACAGGAAGGCCCTCACCACATGTGGGCCCCTCAGCCTTGGACTTCCCAGCCTCCAGAATAAATTTCTTTTCTTTAAAAATTACCCAGTCTGTGGTATCTAGTTGCAGGAACACAAAGGAGACTAAGACAAGGACCTTCTCATCTGGTGTCTTTTAGCTTTTCCTATTAATAACGACATGCTTCCTGTATTACCCACACAGTATTTCCAACCTAATATAATTATCTCCCTAATCACCCTATTCCTGTTTGAGCAGAGATTTTGCTCCAGGCCACCCCATATATCTCCTGCCTTATGGCTTGGCTGCCCTTGAGTAAGGTTACTGCCTCTGGCAACCCCAGCCTTTCAGTAGGGAGTGGGTCAGGAGATACCATCAGGAGGCTGTGGGAGTAGAAGGCATTCAGAGGTGTGGCCAGCCCTTGACAGAGATTTAGGTAAACTGAGGAGCCTCAGTGGCCTCTTTGCAAAGTGGAAATAATTAGCTACCTCCCATCTATTTCATTGGATTACTGTAAGAATAAAGTAAAATACTGTGAATTATAAAATACTGCATAATGTATGTAAAACAATTGGCAAAGTTCCTGGAGCATCTATTTTGTGCTCCACCAATAGTAGGGTAACAGGATGCTATTAAGTGTCCAGCACCAAAATAAGTTATTAGCCAGGCATGCTCATGCACACCTGTAGTCCCAGCTACTGGGAAGGCCAAGGTGAGAGAATCCTTTGAGCCAGGAGTTTGAGTTCAGCCTGGACAATGTAGCTAGACCCTATCTCAGCAAAAAAGAGCTAGTAAGGACACTGCTGGAAACTAAAGCACTAAGCATCACACTTTATTACTCCAGCTTAGTCCAGGCCCTGCCAGGCACTGGGGCTGCCGGTGGCATTTCTGAGACTGCCTGTCAGAGGCACCAGCAAGTCCCCCATTCTATATGTCCGGAGAACTGGGAGCAAGAAGTCGGGGGGGGCCCTTTAGAGGGGGGCTGAGGCCACAAAGTTCTTGAAGAGAGGCTGTTCCCTCTTCTCACCAATCTTGGGAGAGGAGGGAAGGTACTTCCTCTTCCAGAAGCATAGGGAGGGAAGCTCCAGGCGTGTGTGCGAGCACGTGTGTGACCACATACATACACTCCGGCTCCGCTGAGTCAATCCGCCCGCCTTGGCCTCCCAGAGAGCTAGGATTACAGGCGTGAGCCACTGCGGCCGGCCAAAGCAGCCTACTTTAAACTGGCATACCTCAGAGACATTGCAGGTTTGGGCCAGACCACCACAATAAAGTGAATTTCTCAATAAAACAAAACAAATCACATGAATTTTTTGGTTTCCCAGTGCATATAAAAGTTATGTTTATACTATACTATAGTCTATAAAGTATGCAATAGCATTATGTCTAAAAAAACAATGTACATACCTTAATTAAAAAATACTATATTGCTAAAAAATGCTAAAAATCATCTGAGCCTTCAGTGAGTTGCAATCTTTTTGCTGGCGGAGGGTCTTGCCTTTATGATGATGGCTACAGACTGATTAGGGTGGTGGCTGATGAAGGCTGGGGTGGCCGTGGCAATTCCTCAGAGTAAGGCAATAGGCTGGGCGCGGTGGCTCACGCCTATAATCCTAGCACTCTGAGAGGCCAAGGCGGGTGGATCGCTCAAAGTCAGGAGTTCGAGACCAGCCTGAGCAAGAGCGAGACTCCGTCTCTGCTAAAAAATAGAAAGAAATCATCTGGACAACTAAAAAATATACACATATAAAAAAAATTAGCCAGGCGTGGTGGCACATGCCTGTAGTCCCAGCTACTCAGGAGGCTGAGGCAGAAGGATAGCTTGAGCCCAGGAATTTGAGGTTGCTGTGAGCTAGGCTGACGCCATGGCACTCACTCACTCTAGCCCGGGCAACAAAGCGAGACTCTGTGTCAAAAAAAAAAAAAAAAAAAAAAAGAAAAGAAAGTAGAGTGGTAGTGGCCAGGGGCTGAGAGGAGGGAAAGGGAAGTTAGTGTTTAATGGGTATATTGTTTCATTTTGGGAAAATAAAAAATTTCTGGAAATGGATGGTGGTGACAGGTGCATAGCAATGTAAATGTCCCTGATCTGTACATGTTAAAATGGAGAAATTCTAAGTTATATACAGTTGACCCTTGACCAACATGGGGTTGAATTGCACAGGTCCATCTATACATGGATTTTTTTCAACAAAATGAAGACTGAAAATACAGTGTTCTCAGATGCAAACCCACGTGTACAGAGGGCCAACTTTTTGTATACGTGGGTTCCATGGGATTTGAGTATGTGTGGATTTTGGTATATTTAGGGAGTCCTGGAACCAATCCCCCATACACACTGAGAGATGACTGTATATTTTACCACAATAAAAAAATACATAGCATACTAAAACTATTTGATGGGTTTTGTGAGAATCAAATGAGATCTATGTAGAAAAGTCTTGTAATCTATATAGCCCTTCACAAATGTTAGCTCTTCTTAGTCATTATCACCCCAATTTCCCCCAACCTGGTACCATTACTCACATGCTCTCCCCAACCATGCTTACAGAGCAGCACCCACTTTAAGTGCTATATGGTGATAGCTACCTTCATCTTGTTAAACCCTAGATGCTATGTGATATGGTTTGGATATTTGTCCCCTCCAAATACCATGCTGAAATTTGATCCCCAATGTTGGAGGTAGGGCCGAGTGAGTCGGAGGTGTTTGGGTCATGGGGGAAGATCCCTCACGAATGCCTTGGTGCCCTCTTGCAATAATGAGCAAGTTCTCACTTTATTAGTTCATACACGAGCTGGCTGTTTAAAGGAGCCTGGCACCACCTCCTCCCTCTATTGTTCCCGCTCCTGCCATGTAACATGCCTGCTTCCCCTTTGCCTTCTGCCTTGATAGGAAGCTATCTGAAGCCCTCACCAGAAGCAGATGTTGGTGCCATGCTTGTACAGCCTGCAGAATCATGTCCCAAATAAACCTCTTTTCTTCGTAAATTACCAAGTCTCAGGTATTTCCTTAACAGCAACGCAAAACAGACTAACACACCATGTGCTAGGCAACAATATCCCTGAGTTCTGATTCTGAAACAGAACAAGCCCACAAAGAGATATAAGTTTTAGACCAGCCTAGTGGATTCCAGGTTTAAAAAAAAACCAAAGACTTCCTCCTTTTACCCAGTTTTTCCTAGTCCTTGGCTTGGAAGCAGTCCTCATTTGTAATAAGAGGTCACTATGTCTTTGCCAAGGATAGAGCAAATCTTCCTCAAATCCTCTTGAACTCCCTTGGCCTTCTACCAAGCAACATATCTCATAACGCAGACTTTGAGCAGGTAAACAACCCTGAACCTTCTTTGAAGGAATAGGATTCTGGGAAAGGAATACAAAAAATATACACAGTGTGCATTGAGAACAAAATTAGTTAGCTAAGAAACAAAAATTGAAAATGCTAAAATTTAAAGACCTGAATGATCAGTTTGGATGGACTGGACAACTCTTTGTTGAGCAGTTTTAGGGCTGAACTCTCAAATATTCCTAAAAAGTGTAGATATTGCTATAGAACCAGTCTGATTATGCAGTAGGGCAGAACTTAGGAATGGTATTTCTTTCTGGAAAGCAAGCCAACTGATACCTTCATCCAGATACTGATTAGGACCTGTGTCAGCATCAGGTGCTCTCTGGGGGCTACAAGTTTCCTTAGCTCTTGCAGGTGCTACTCGTTGAATATTTCCCCTAACACACCAGTGTCATCTGGCACCTTTTTCATGTAATGATATTTAACCAAGAGTTGCTGCCTTTTCAGATATTCCCTGCAGGACCACTGAGGGATTTCATTCCATTACTCTTTGAGGAACTTTAAACATACATCATACATGAGGTAGTACTTATCCTAGCCTTGGAAATTTGACTTTCTATGACCAGGAGAAAGAACCCACATCTCTGTGCCCTCACAGTCATGAAATGTCTTTGCTTGCTTCACTTATGTGTACTTCATCCAAGACTGTTAGTGTCATCAACAAGATTGGGTAAGAACTCTTTTCCACATGACTTTCTGAAAAGGCCCCACAAATCTTGACTATGGTTTTCCAAATTACTTGATACTCCACTAGGTACACTTTCTCTTCTGTTTAAAATCCCAAGAAACATTTATCCTATATATTTAGTCCCATTTACATAGAAATGCTTCTTTCCTTATGTTCCCTCTACCTTGTCATACCTTACCTATATGATTGTGTTAATTGAGGCTCAGTCATAACACCTACAACAGCAAGAGACATTCTACCTTGTATCTTCACTTTGATATAAACTGGAGGCAAAAGAAATGTCATTGAGGGAGTGTCACAATGAAGGGAAAGACTCTCGAGGACAAGAACTGAGGCAGAGGTCACTGGTACATAAGTGAAACCTAAAGATAAAAAAAAGCAAGTGCTTAGGATATATCCCATACACACACCTCCTCTTTTATAACCAGTAGAGTGAGGGTGGTTGCTGAAGTGATAGAATCAATAGTCCATTTTCCACAGATGGTTGATGATAGCAGAACAAGGCCCAGCTAAGTGCCTCAACCTTTTCTTGCTTGAGTGGCTCATTATTAGGAGCCACTGACCCACCATCACCAAGTCATGTGCTCTACACTCTTTCTCAAAAATGGCAATAAAATATGTTGAGCCATCCATATTTCCTCAGGTGTACTGAGAGGCAGGAGATACAGCAGTTAAGCAGTCTCTGGAGCCAGAGCAACCTGAGTTCAAACCATGCCTTGGCTGTTTGTTGTGGGACCTAGGGACCTAAGTTAAGTTACTTCAACATGTTTATCTATAAAACAGGTGTGACAGGCAGAAGTCCAAAATGGCCCCAAGATTTCCTGACCCCCTTGATGTATTTGCCCTGCGTAATTCCCAGGACAGTGATTATAATGTATTTTACTCTCATGATTAGGTTATGTTACATAGCACAGTTGACCTTAATATAGAGAGATTATCTGGGTGGGCCTGGTCCAAATACGAGAGTCCTTTAAAAGCAAAGTTCTCCCCAGCTGGTCGAAGAAGAGGAAGTCAGAGATTCAGAGGATAAGAAGATTTCAACGTGCTGTTGCTGGCTCTGACATGTAGAAGCCCACATGTAAAGACCAGAAAGAAGCCTCTAGGAGCAAAGAGTAACAGGCCCCAGCCAACAGCCAGCAAGGAAATAAGAACTTCAGTCCTACAAGTACAAAGAACCAAATTCTGCCAAGAAAAATGAGCTTGGAAGCTTATTCTTCCCTAGAGACTCCAGATAAGAGCCCAATACCTTGATTTCAGCCTTGTGAGATCCTAAGCAGAGAACCCAATAAAGTCCACTCAGATTTCTGACCTACAAATCTGTGAGCTAATAAATGAGTGTGGTTATAAGCCATTAAGTTTATGGAAGTCTCTTACACAATAGAAAACAGGCCGGGTTCGGTGGCTCATGCCTGTAATCCTAGCACTCTGGGAGGCCAAGGCGGGAGGATTGTTTGAGCTCAGGAGTTCGAGACCAGCCTGAGCAAGAGCGAGACCCCGTCTCTACTAAAAAAAATAGAAAGAAATTATCTGGACAACTAAAAACATATAGAAAAAAAAAATTAGCTGGGCATGGTGGCGCATGCCTGTAGTCCCAGCTACTCGGGAGGCTGCGGCAGGAGGATCCCTTGAGTCCAGGAGTCTGAGGTTGCTGTGAGCTAGGATGATGCCACGGCACTCACTCTAGCCAGGGCAACAGAGTGACACTCTGTCTCAAAAAAAAAAAAACAAAAAACAAAAACAATAGAAAACAAATACAACGAGGATAGACCAAATGCTCAATAAATGTTAGCTTTTATTATTACTAATTCATTGGGATCAGCCACAGTTGTGAAAAGGCTAAAGAACAAATTATTTGTGCAAGGTTGGCAATGCAACATGGCCTTCAGATCCAGGGTCCCTTTGGTCTAATATGGCTGATATTAACAGTGTCTCAAGGGGAGAGACATTATTGGCATTCGATGGGGGGAGGGGCTCATTGTGTAGGACTGCCCTGTCTCTACTCATCATCTCTGGCTCTCCTCAGCACCAGTCATTGCAAAAACCGAAAATGCTCCTGTACATTTCCAAACATCCTCCCCTACAAGGAATAGTTCTGGCTTGAGAACTTTGAGAACTGCTTTAAGGGAAATTTCATAAGAAAGTGTAGTTGTCCTGAATGCTGCCATAAAGCTACCTCAATAACTACCTTGCTATCCAAGTTGCATGACTCTAAGAATCATCAGGGGCACTTGTTTAAAAATAATGACTCCCAGGTTCTCTCTCTGGAATCACATTCAATATGCCTGGGTGGAGCCCCAGGAATCTATACCCTTACTTAAGTACCCCACGTGAATCTTTTGTCCATGTAAGTTTGTAAAACACTAGGTTAGAAATATAGCCGGCCACACATGCATTTAAGCAAAGGTTCACCACACTGCAACAATGACACACACCAAATTTGAAACCGTACCTTTTATGGAGCTGTAAGTCTCGTTTTGGACTACTCTATTATACAAGATGTTCTCTTGGTCACACAGTGATTGCAAATAGAACTCCAGAGTCCTGGAAGTAGGAATACTTTTCCGAAACTACCTTTACTAGAATTACTTCCTAAAGTGACATGCTCCACGGTGTAAAGTAGCACTTATTTTTTCTACATATTTCTCATATTTCATATACACTTCTAATACATGTAGAATAAAAACGTCCGTGCCTCAAATTCTGTGGCTGTTTGACTATCTGTCTCCCTTTTTCGGACAAGTCCCTGGTAGAGCTCTTGGCTCCTACCATTTTTCATTCCCTAACCCTATTCTCCACAGGTGCCCTCTGGGTTTCCTCCAATCCAGATAAGGGCTGTGTTTCCAGAAAGTGGCAACGACTAGTCCTGCACGCCATATCCCAAGGGTGCAGGCACCAGAGCGTGGACTCACCGGTCAATGATGTTTCCTGTTGTTTCCAATACTCTGCCTGCCAATGTTCCCCGCCGCACGACCTCACCACTAGCACACGGAGCCCAAAGGCTCCACGAGAGCAGATGGGGGTCTGCTCTCGCTGGCCCTCCCCCATTTCCCCAGCTACGCTGGCGCTTAGATGTAGAGCGCCGCTCTTTCTTGCACCCTACCGGCTGGCGCGACTCTATTCCCTCATCTCCACACACTCTTGGCTTTAGCAAAATAATAATATGCACGCTGCCGGGGCGGGCCCAAGCACTTCCCTCCCCTAATAGGGCGGAACTAAAATGAAAAGTGCCACAGTTGTTATCAAGTGACTCCCTTGTTACCAAGGTAAAGCCGTTGCCGCCATCTTTACTGTGGTTGATGAGTACTTGCGTCAGCCTAAAGCAGAATAAGGAAGTCAGCCCGGCCCCGCCTGTATCTGGCTCACAGCGGAATTATTCTCAGGCTGTAGCTCCGCCCAGAGGGGGGGTTAGTCTTTGCATGGACGAAACGCGCGCCGGCGACTGGAAGCAATGTCGCCAGTAGAATGGCCCCGCGTCCGCCCCGCCCAGGCTCTTCCGGTTCACGTGCCGTACGAAAGCGTGGTCTGCTGTGGGCTTGTGCGCCATACGGAAGTGGGCTTTGGCGCACCGGAAGCCACCGAAAGAGAGGTATGGCGGGTTTGTCTGTGAGGGACCCTGCGGTGGATCGTTCTCTACGTTCTGTGTTCGGTGAGAGGAATTCCTTGGAGCCAAGCATCTGGGAGGGACAGAAAGAGGCAGGGAGTGGCGAGGAACGCCCCTCTGTACCTCCAACCTCATGAATCGCCACGGGAGCCGGTGATGGGTCGCGCGAGCAGCTCTTCCCTGCCTATCCTGTAGGGTGGCCAACCTGGTGGACTTGTGGGCGAAAAGACGCACTCTTTCCCCAGAGGTCTTGTAGACTTTCCGCAGTATCGTTGAGGATGTTAGACTAGCATCCCGCTTATATGCGTTTCTCCATAAACTTCAGTAATCTAGAAGAGAAGGCGCATGGCAGCAGTTCCTCAGTGTCCCGTACTATTCTCACCCCCTATCCCACAATACAGATTATATATACTGAGGTATAGAGCCCTGTGTCCACTTCCTGCCCTCTCCTAAAGACTTTCATCTTTTGCTTTTGACCTGTAACATTTTAGTTCATCGATAGTGGTAGCGGCCATTTGGTGTCTTGAGATGGATTGTAAATAAATGAATGAATGAGTAATTAAGATCTTGTCGGAAGAATTTTAATTAAAGAGAAGCTAAACTATTCTTAGTAACCTTTTTCGCTGAAATAAGTTGTTTTTTTAAAGTACGTGTGGTTGTTTTAAAGCGCTTTTGAAAGGGATATGACAAAGCAGTTCTGGATAATTTTTACTTTCATGATCATTTTCCCTTTAAGTGTATATGTGGAAATACGGGCATATGAACCTGTTTTAAAAATTATAACATTGACATTTTTGGTAGTCATTGATAAGATTTGCAGACCTTCAGATAAATAGCAATGCCTAAGTATTTATTTTCACCAAAGTTAAGGAAAATCTGATACTTCTCAGATCAGTCTGAGAACTAACGTTTAGGAGTATCTTTCCCTTTTATATTTAGTCTCAGTGGTATAGTTCCCTTGTTAAGTGGTCTAAAGAAATACATTGGAATTGGGAGAACACAATTTTGAGCTAGTTATGTATTTAATATTTAATGATATAAATAGGTACTAATACCATTTGCTTTCTCACTAAAAATCTAGGTTACAAACTCAGAATTTCAATGTTACCTGTTTTCTTCCTTAGTGGGGAACATTCCCTATGAAGCTACTGAAGAGCAGTTGAAGGACATTTTTTCTGAGGTTGGACCTGTTGTTAGTTTCAGGTGAGATCCCCTTTTACTTCTTGGTAGGAGCTTCTTAAAAATCACCACAAATTTGGCTCTTAGTAATAATGGCAGGTATTTTTTACTGATGACTCTTCACATGCATTTATTTTTGTAACTGCTTTTTTGTTTGTTTTTTGAGACAAGTCTTGCTATATCACCCAGGCTGATCTTGAACTCCTGGCTTCAAATGATCCTCTAGCCTCAGACTCCCAAGTAGCTGGAACTACAGGCCCATGCCACTGCACTCAGCTAATTTTTAAAAAATTTTTTAGGGGCCAGGCGCCGTGGCTCACGCCTGTAATCCTAGCACTCTGGGAGGCCGAGGCGGGAGGATCGTTTAAGCTCAGGAGTTCGAGACCAGCCTGAGCAAGAGCGAGACCCCGTCTCTACCAAAAATAGAAAGAAATTAATTGGACAGCTAAAAATATATAGAAAAAATTAGCCAAATATGGTGGCGCATGCCTGTAGTCCCAGCTACTCGGGAGGCTGAGGCAGTAAGATCGCTTGAGCCCAGGAGTGTGAGGTTGCTGTGAGCTAGGCTGACACCATGGCACACACTCTAGCCAGGGCAACAAAGTGAGACTCTGTCCCCAAAAAAAAAAAAAAAAATTTGGGGGGGGGATGGAGTCTTGCTGTGTTGCCCAGGCTGATCTTTAACTCCTGGCCTCAAGCAATCTTCCCACCTCTGTAACAGCTTTTTTGAAATATAATTCACATACCATCCAATTCACATTCATTCTTACCTAAAAAGATATGGTTTTTTCATTAAATGCATTCTACTAAGTGAGGTATCCCAAGAATGGAAAGACAAGCACCACACGTACTCATCATCAATTGGTATTAACTGATCACCACATAAGTGCACATATAAGAATAACATCTATTGGACGTTGGGCGGGGGGAG
>CAUYSK010101390.1:0-22353 GCA_963575035.1 Avahi laniger
CGTGAATATAGGTTTTGTTGGCTGGTTGGCTGGCATCCAGAGCAGAAGTCAGCATTTAACTTCCTCCCACCATTTCTCCCTGGCGCACACACAAACACACACACACACACACACACACACACACACACCCCCTTCCCTTCACAGAAACACAGCAGGAGCAAATGCAGAAAGGGCAACACAAGGCAGCCCAGATGGCCACCCACCTTCCAAATACCGGGTTCAGTTGTTTGGGGATGTATTTGTCCCGGTCTTTGATTTCTGTTTTGCCAATCCTGATCACAATGTAGGGATCTGATTTTCCATCTGGATCAGCTGGGCTAAGATTAAATGCCTGGGGAGAAAAAGAAAAATTTCTTTGGTCTAGTGGTTCTCAACATTGGCTACACTCTGGGGTCACCCATGTGCTTTCAAAAATACAGATGCCTGAGTTCTATCTCCAGATGTGCTGATTTAATGGGCCCTGGGCTTTGGGATTTTGAAAAGCTCCCTAGATGATTCTAATGTGCAGCCAAGGTTAAGAACCACTGCTCCAGCAGTTCCTTTTGTTGCTAAAAGAAAAACGATTGGCTTTGTCCAAGTTCAACTTTCTCTGGAGTCATCTCCCCTGTGGAAAGAAGCTCTTGGCTCAGAGTGATGAGGAATATGGTGGACCAGGAGGCTGGAGGCATGAGTTTGAGATCTGGTTCTACAGTCATGAGTCTCTTAATGATGTTTTGATCAAGGACAGGCCACATATATGACAGTGGTTCCGTAAGATTATAATGGATCCGAACAATTTCTGGCACCTAGTGACGTTGCAGCAGACGTAACATCTTAGAGCAGCAATACATTACTCAAGTGTTTGTGTGATGTTGTTATAAACAAGTCTGCTGCACTGCCAGTCATATAAAAGTGTAACACATAAAATTATGTACAGTATATATAATTGATGATGATAATAAATGACTGTGTTACTGGTTTATGTATTTAATATACTACAGTTTTTATTCTTATTTTAGAATATATGCCATCTACTTATTTAAAAAAAGTTAACTATAAAATAGCCTCGGGCAGGTCCTTCAGGAGTCGTTCCAGCAGAAGGCATTGTTATCATAGAAGATGACAGTTCCATGCATGTTACTGCCCCTGAAGACCTTCCAATGGGACAAGATGTGGAGGCAGAAGACGGTGATGTCAATCATGCTGACCCTCTGTGGGCCTAGGCTAATGTGTGTGTTTGTGTCTTAGTTTTTAACAAAAAAGTTTAAAAAGCAAAAAATTAGAAAAAATACTTACAGAATAAGACTATAAAGAAAAAATATTTTTGCACAGCTGTGTAATGTGTTTGTGTCTTAAGCTAAGTGTTACTACAAAAGAGTCAAAGATAAAAAATTTAAAAGCTTATAAAGTAAAAAAGTTACAGTAAGCTAAGGTTAATTTATTATTGAATAAGGAAAAAAATATATTTTGTAAATGTAGTGTAGCCTAAGTGTAGAGTGTTTATAAACTCTGCAGTAGTGTACGGTAATGTCCTAAGCCCTCACATTCACTCACTGATGCACTCAGAGCAACTTCCAGTTCTGCAAGCTCCATTCTTGGCAAGTGCCCTATACAGGTGTACCATTTTTTTTATCTTTTATACTGTATTTTTACTGTGCCTTTTCTATGTTTAGATCCACAAATACCATTGTGTTATAGCTGCCTACAGTATTCAGTACAGTAATGTGCTATACAGGTGTGTAATCTTGGAGCAACTGGCTATTAGGCCATACCATTTAGGTTTGTGAAATAACACTCCATGATGTTTGTACAATGATGAAATCACCTTACAACCCATTCATTTCCCAGAATGTGTTTCCGTTGTTAAGAGACACATGACTGTATTTCTAAGCAGTGTGTGATCTTGGGCAAGTGATGTTGTCTCTCTGAAATCTATGGGTAAAATCATGCATGGGTAGACCTGAAGGTCCTCCCAGAACTAAATGTCTCTGAATCCATGACCTGGTCAGTCTTGCATTTAGCACTGGCCAGTTGAATGATGATCAGTTTCCGAGAGTGAAATCTGATTCTAGACAAGCTGCATCTTAAACTATCAAAAACAAATACTTTCCACAGAAAGGCCAAGGTAGGAAGCCAGTGAGGAATAGTTGCAAAAAGATGGAGAAACTCTGCAGCGATGAAAGCTGAGTGAGAAACAAGCCCGTGTTTAGCATTCTATCCTACAGATAGAATGGTGTAAGCCTATATGGCCAAGCGTGGTGGCTTATGCCTGTAATCCTAGCACTCTGGGAGGCTGAGGCGGGAGAATTGCTTGAATGGAGGAGTTCGAGACCAGCATGAGCAAAACTCTACTAAAAATAGAAAAAATTAGCTGGACAACTAAAAATAAGAAAAATTAGCCAGGTGTGGTGGCATGTACCTGTAGTCCCAGCTACTCAGGAGGCTGAGACAGGAGGATTTCGTGAGCTCAGGAGTTGAGGTTGCTGTGAGCTATGATTGTGTCACCGCACTCTAGCCTGGGTGACAGAGTGAGACTCTGTTTCAAAAAAAAAAAAAAAACAACCCAAAAAGAAATAAGAATGGTGTAAGCATATATAGCCACCTATTTGTTTCAGGATGTTCATTAGAGCACTGTCAAATAGGCAAAGATTGTAAACAACCTATTTGTTGATTACCTGGGGAGAAACATAACCTAAAATAGCCCCTCCCCCATTTCCTCTGGTCATATCACTCAATTTTAATTCTCTGCATCGTAGTTATCTCTGACACTGTCTTGTTTATTTATCTGTTCCTTTGTTTATTTGTATATCTTCCTGATCCCCACACCACTCCCAACTAGGCTGTAATCTCCAGGAGAGCAGAGCACTGTCTATCTTGTTCATTACTTTATCTCTAGGACATAAACAGGGTCATCTTAATATCTGTCAAATAAATGAATGGATACTACAGTCATTCGAGAAAATGCCATGTAGCTACTAAAAAGAATGAAAAAGTCCTATATATACTGATCTGGAAAATGTCCAACAAAGCTTGTTAAGTAAGGAAAATAAAAACAGAGGTGGGGAAATTTGATTTCTTTCTTTGTACAAGTTTTAAGTAGGTTTTTTTTTTTTTTTTTTTACTTTTCGGTGTTCTATTAAAAGATTTTAAAATTAACTTATTATTCAGTTAATTAATTAAATACTAGTATAAGAGAGCAAACCACACATAATCACCACTACTAGAAATGTCAATGAAAAATACTGACTGTAAGTGCAGTCTATTTATCCTACCTCTTGCAACACAGGGCCGCCACCCTCTGACTCTCGGTTTGTCACATCCCTCCTGTTTTCAAGTTCCAGCCCAAGCCCCCCTCCTCTGTGCTGCCTCCTGAGCAGAAACCTGATCTGCATGCCTGGCCTTTGTCTAGAGCGCCCTGGACACATAAAAGATGTGTAGTAGAGATTTGTTGAGTGAATAAATAAATCAAGGGACAAATCCTTCTTCAGTCTCTATAGTCCACAGAAACTTCTCCCTCTCCTCCCTACTATTCATAGCTTCTGTTTCTGGCTTCCCCAAACCGTGTCCCACACAACCATAGTTCTGTAGGATTTTCTATAGGGGGCAAAAAAGATGTAGGGCAAAAAGTTTAGGAAATGCTGTTCGAGATACAGTTCAATAGGTTTCTTTGCTTCTAGAATTCTCAGAGCCTTGAATGTGCTAATGAGCTTTGTGAATCTCAGGGATCAGAGAAGGAAAATAAATTATTATAGACACTACTTCTCAAATGTATTTGAACACACAGTCTCTGCCCTGAGAAATGCATATGAATTGGGTGGGTGTTTAATAGAGACTACTTGGCATTGTCAGCGACTCTTCACACATGCACCTAATCTTCCAACTAGACAGTGACTTTCTGGAGGACAGAGACTGTGTCCTTTTCATCACAAGATCCCTGGCACATGTGGCTGTAGTGATGATACGAGGATGAGGAAGGAAACCTGAGAACTGCATGATGGAAGAACATTTCATTCTCCCTCAGCATTCATGAAGAATTCATTTTTATTTGATGCTTCATTTAGGTTTCTTAAAAGGGAGGTAAGTGTAAGCAAAGAGTTAATATAAGATTATTACAATCAAATATGATTGTTAAAATCAGGTCCAAGGTCAGGAGATAAAAACAAATCCATGAACCACCAGGGTTCATACAGTTGCTTTGATTGGGTGTCAGATTGGCCCTGAGCTATCTGGCAATCAGGCTGAAAGTTTCCTAATTAAAGTTTTGTGCTCTCATCATCAGAAAGGAGGAAGCCTAGAGGAGATAACATCTTGCCTGGAAATACATTCAAAATGAAATTTCTGACTGTAATAGTGCAGAGGCGTCGTCGTGGGGGAAGAATTCCACAGTGGCAGCTGCCCTGTCCTGCCCTGGTTCTCCCTCTGTCTAGCCTGTGAGCACCCTGCTTCTGTCCCATTCGGTTCCCTTTCCTGCTGTAGGCCACCACAGGGAGCAGATAAAACTACACAGAGCAACTTTATATGCCCCTTCCAAAAGTTAGGAAATGCCCATGTTACCAGTCATTGCCCCTGTTAGAGACTGAATTCTGTCCTCCCGAAATTTATATGATGAACTCCAACCCCCAGTGAGACTATATTTGGAGACACGGCTCTAGGGAGGTAATTAAGGTTAAATAAATTCACAGTGGTGTGGTTCTAACCTGCTAGGGCTCAGTCTTCATAAGTAGAGAAGGAGACGGAAAAAGAAACAACCCAAAATGGACGCCCCTCCCCACAAAAAAACAAAAAGAAGAAGAGGAGATACCAGAGATCTCTCTCTCTACCTGTGTGACACACACAGAGGAAAGGCCATGTAAGGACACAGCAAGAAGGCAGCTGTCTACACACCAGCAAGAGAGGCCTCCCCAGAAACCACCCTGACAGCACCTTGAGCATGGACTTAGAGCCTTCAGAACTGTGAGAAAATACATTTCTGTTGCAGAAGCCACCCAGTCTGCAGTATTTTGTTATGGCAGCCTGGGCAGACTACTGCACCCTCTAAGGACACACAAGGATGGCTCACCGCGACAATGTACACCCTGATCAGGACTTTGACGGGGTGGTTGGGTGGAATCCCTTGTTGTATTCTCAGCTGCCCGCTGTCCTCAGAGCTAAAATCCTCAGGACTTTTGTAGATGCAGAAGGAGCCCTGGAACCAGAAAACACAACCCATTGAAAGAAGATGGCTCTATGTCCCACCAAAATCCACAGAGAGCACAGCGCTGGGGAGATGAGCACAGCCTGGGAGTCTGCAGGATCTGGGCTGGAGCTACCCTTGCCAGTTGGATGTCCTCGGGCAGTTCACGTAACCTGCGTACATCTGAGCTTCTTCACAGTATGCCAGTGAATCGGTGTTGTACATTAACACTCCCCTCACGGAACTGTTATGTGAAGAACAGAACAGACAGGACACCAAGTGCCTTTTACATTGGGGGTGCTGTGCTAGGGCTTTCCCATTGTCTCATTCCATCTTGCCTGCAGTATTCATATTTCCAGATGCAGCAACTGAAGCTCAGGGAGGTGAAATACATTGTTCCAGATCATGTAGCTAGTTAGTACTATAACTAGGATTTAAATTCAGCTTGGCAAACTGCAACTTCCATGCTATTTCCAACACACTATGGTGCAACCTGAGGGCCCAGCATGCCGTAGGTTTATAGCAAATGCTGGCCACTGCTTTGTGACACTGACGTGGTAGGTCTACCGGATGAAGGTTTTGTGTCACTTGATTAGTTTAATTGTCCAGCTGGTAGGCTTGCACCAGTCACACGTTTTGTGGAGAGAGAAAGGTATAATTCAGGGTCCTTTTAGGTAATGACTCTGTCTCCTTATATTTTACCAGATGGATCTCTGATCCACTAGTCACAAACCAAAAATATCTTAAAAGACTAGGGCTAGGTTTTGTGGGGTTCTAGAGAGGAGCTTGAGTGAAGATTAAGGATTCTCCTTACACACAACTCATGCCACAATTCCATTAATATAATTGAGTCACATTTGATTATTATTTATGGACAGGAAGGGTTAACACTGGAACATTTAACTTGCCTTAAACTTCCCTATGACTCGGTCTCCATCAAGACCATGGTCATCCTCCATAGACTTGCCTCTGAAGAGCTCAAAAGTTTTCACCCAGTCTTCAAAATTGTTGAATTCACTCTCGAGATCACCATCGTATATCTTTAGAGAAAAGGGAGAAGATTGTGCTAAGAGGAAGAAAAGCCCGGAATTGATTTTCTTTCTTTTTGGTTTTTTCTGTCTCTGGTGTTTGAATCAGGATGCCTGGCATTTATTTAATAAGTAATGCCAAGATTTTCCCAAACCAGCCTTGATATATGCCCCTTGGAAAATCCAAACGGCCACTGGTAATTTATCTTCAGCCAAATAAGGAACATGGGTTGGCTCAGTATTCCTGGAACTAGCTACTACTCTAAATTTTATAAAACCTTTTTGATAAATTTTCAAATTCCAAAAAGTATAGCTAAACCAAAAAGTTTTTTTAAATACATGGGTGCAAATATGACGAACCTTTCAATAGCTAATTGATACCATTGGTTGTTGGATATAGATTATAATACTTTCAGGAGACTCAAATCAATAATGTTTATTAAGCATCCAACTCTTAACACATATAAAGTGATGGAGTATTTGTTTTTATTGTAATGCATATTAGACATGCATTTTCCAAGTGCAAAATTATATGTACATTTTAGAAATGCAAAATTGAGTTGAGCTTTAGCTTTGGTAATGTAATTAAATTACTTATTTAAATTTCCTATCGAAATTACTTCCCCAGATTGGTTATCTACATACATAATTTTCATACCCCAAGGTTTCATACACAGAAATATGCTTCTAGCTAATACCCTCTGACTAATGTTAAGATTAGGCTGATCGAGCTAATGTCAGTTCGAGTTAAAATTCATGCTATTTTGAGTGTGTACACATCTTGATGATGTCTAGCTCCTAGAATTGAGCCAAAGGGAACTCAAACACTGCAAATGACTTTGCCAGGTCCAAACTAAACGGTGGAAGTTATGCTTCTTCTCGATATGAGGGTGTAGAAAATGGAAAATGAAGGAGCTTCATTGTCTTGGCTTACATGCTTGTTAAAGTTTACTTCTTGATTAAAATGGAGGCAAAGTAAATTAGTTCAAGCAAAGGCATTACTAGGGTTGATCAAAGCACTAACAGAACCCCACCCATGGCAGAGACACTTGAATCCACACGCACCTGCAAGACGGCCAGGTTGGGGATCCCATCGTCTTTGGGTTTCTTCTTGAGCATCTTGTCTTTCTTCTTCTTTGGGGCATCTTCTATATCTACCACTACCTCATCTGGTTTTGCCTCTGTGGATATCAGTGAACATTAGATTTCTCAAGGCAGTTGGGATGGGAAGAAACAAAGCCAAGCTCCCTCTTTCCCTTTGCTCTGGCATGTGTCATATGTCACAACCCTTCTTTTTAAAAAGAAATAGTAGCTTTTCACTGTAGGATGGGTACACACAGTCTGTGCACCGCAGGAGGGCAGGGGATGCCATGCACATGTGAATGCAAGGTCAGTGGAGCCCCTGGGGCTGGGCAACATGCTGGCTTGTCCTGGTGTATGTAAGGACTCATTAAACTCAGCACAGAGAGGGCAAATCATTTGTCCCCTCACCCAACTAACAAAGAACAGACCCAGGATTTGAATTGATTCCAAAGCTTTTAATTATACTCCCTCTCATCTGTTTATGGACTTAAGATTCATCTGGTTCAACATGAGGCTCAAATATGTGAAGAGTCTTGTACAAATTCATGTTAGTGGGATTATTCAGTCACTTGTGAGCAACAGGCCTTGGTGGCAGGTGGCAGAGAGCTGCAAGAGATGGACTTCTAACTCTGCTACTTTCTAGCCATGCAACGTTGGACAAGTTACTTGACCCCTTTGTACCTCTGTCATCATCTGCAGGATGAACATACTATTGCTTATGACACGAGGTTGGTCTTAGAATTACATGTGCCCGGTAGGAGTGGTCTGAGGAACTGATCCATGCTCTATTGTTCCTACTTCTATTAATGGCAAAGGAAACAGCATCGGCTGCTTGGTGTTATGGTTGTACTTAGGCTGAGACCTATTGTTGGCTTGAATCAAGTTGTGATCATTTCAAATTCCACGCCTTTTTCCTGTGAGCTTCTGCCAAACCAGATCTATTCAGTCCTTGTTGACTGAGTTTTGGAACCTAAGTCCAGGTTTTTGCACTGACCTCTGTTAAAGGTTATCATGTTGGATTTTGGCCTGTGCTCCCAGCGTGCTGCTATTTTTACTCTGCTGTTTCTGCGTTACGACTGTCAGCGTATGGACTTGGGCCAAGGATCAATTCCAGCACTGGATTCAGGAGCACTGGGAGCTGGGTGCAGTCCAGCTCAAATAGCTGCATGACCTTTTTACAGTGTTGCCATCTTCCCGAGATTGTTTCCTCACTCGGGAAAGGAGGGAGTTGAGCTCTAATTCACTTCCTATTGCTTCCATTTCATAATTTTCTCACAACAGTGGCCCTATTCTATACCCAAATATCCCAGGACAGCTACGTACCTTTATTGTCTTTTTTCTCCTTGGGATTGCTCTCCTTTGCCTTTTAAAAAGAGGGAGACAAGATTATTTTTTTTTTATTTCAGCATAATATGAAGGTACAGAGGAGACAAGATTATTGACACTGCTATGCCTGATTTATTAATCCCAGTTGCTAACAATTCTAATTCACTTATCCCAGCCCTCTGCATTCTAGAGATGCCCTTTTAAAAGAGGATTCAAAGGGTCCTCAAGCAGTCCCCAAAATGAAGCCTCGCTGTAAAGATCTGGGGTCTGAGTGTGTGGGATTCCCTGCCCTAGAGAAGAGGTGTCCACATATCCAAGAAAAGTGCCACCAAGCTGTAGACATCCTTGTCCTCAGCCAAGGAGAAAGCAAATTCTCTCCCCACTATTTTTCCACCTCCCTGGAGCATCACCCTAGTCTACACTGAGTTTCACCTGCTGGCATGTTGGGTTTCTGGGGTGGTACCAGGGAATGGGGAGGTTGGCAGAGAAGGTGGAAAGCTGAGTACACACAGGGAGTGCTAGTGTCCATCGCAGCAAAGGGGGGAGGTTGGAGGCAGGGACTAACACTTGTTTTGATTATTTACTATCCATCAATATTTGTGAAATAGTCCTAGATTAAACTCTCATGTTTCCAAACAAAAAAATCAGAGGAGTTTCTATTCAATTAAATATGACGATAATATTTGACTAATTGTCCTTTCCTTTCTAATTGGGGATGAGAAATCCTACCAAATTCAGGCACCACTGAGCTTTTGCCTCACTCTCCAGCCCCACTCCCTGCTGTTTCTCCAGCTGTTTAGCTTGATCCTTGTCTCGTTCCACACACATGAGGCCCAGCTCTTGCTCTGGCAACCCACTGACCTCTATCTTTACTTTGATAATTTCCCAAGGGAAATTAGAATTCTGCTGGAGGCCTGGGGCCCTTTGACTCAGGTACACCTGAAGTCCCCATCACTGATGCCCATCTGTCTAGAGTCCCTGTTTCTCCTGGCCAAACAACCCTGAGTCTGACTGTGGGGCAGATCCTCCAGGTGCCGTATGGGACTGGACGTCCCTCCGACACTTACAGCAGAGCTGCGTCCTTGTGCCAGCTCCAACCAGAGGATAAGAATTTAGTAATTCAGGATCCCCGGTCCTTCCGGGCTTTATTCCCTTCTGCAGTTAACAGAATCACACCTGAGTAGGGCCTACATATAGTAGAATTTAAAGAGGGGTTACATAAAATTTGGGATGGGAGAAAGTGCTGTGTTTTCTTATCGAGTCGCTTGACTGTCACAGCTAGGGGAGACTCTACCTTCTGCGCTTTCTCCAGGGAGGCATAATACTTAGACCACCAGTCAATGACGTTTTCAGCAGATTCATCCGCGATGGTCCTCTTTCTCCTTTTAGTGGACCTCCGGGAAGGCTTCCTGGCATCCTGGCAAGGAATGAGGGATGGCTTATTAGTGAGGCCTCTTTTGGCTGCATGCTGGTGGCTGACTGGTTCCCTGAGGGAGAGAATGTGTAGGTACCCACTGGGAAGTAGACAGAAGCATCTGCTGGTTTTGTGATAGCAGCTCTCTGTATCACCTTAATAAATAAAAATTTAATAATCTGTTCATCCATTCATTCACTTATTCAACAAACTGTTACTGAGCAGATGTGAGGTATCATGCTTGACGTTGAGGATGTGTAGGGACTTGGACACAATCCCACATTGGGGAGCTTAGAGTATAGCAGAGGAGGTGGGCATGCAACAGATGAATGCTAAACTATACGATATAACATGGTACAGCAGAAAGGGCATTAGCTTCAGGGAGACCTAGGTTATAAATTAAGCAATTAATATAAATTTTGTAATTCTCAATTTCCTCAACTAGGACCAATAATACCTGCCTACCTTACTGTTGTGAGGATTAAATGATGTAATGTAGGCAATTCCCCTTTAGCTTCATTCCGGATTTGGAGGGGTGCAAATAAATGACACCTACAATGTAAGCGAGGGGGTGGCAGAAAGGAGGCATTTGTGGGAGAGGACGGTTGTGCTGTTGGAGGCTATTGATGCAAGACTCATCGTGTTTCCATTATCTGTTCACTCTTCCAGACATCTCCTGAGTCCCTACTAGGAGCCCGACATTCTATCAAGTGCAGGGGTTGCAGGGATGTTGAAAAATCATCTCTGCCCTGCTGGTGCTCACAGTTTTATGGTGCCAACAAACACTGAAACTGAGAATTCCAACATGAAGTGGCAGGTGCAATGCTGGGAGAGAATCTGATGGGGGGTCACAGAGGGCCACTGAGCATGGATGAGATGGGGACAGCCTGAGCAAATATCCATTAATCTATCCCACTCTTTTTTTTTTTTTTTCAGCCTTTACTGTTTGCTGGGCAGGCAGTTCCTTAAGACTTTCTTAAAACAGTCTTCTCCTTTAACTCAATTGATACAACAGGATTTTGCACCCAAATTTATGACTTAGAAAGATAAGATAAATTATATCCTTGTTTTGTGATTCTTTGTGTACTTGTCTATCTCCCCTTCCAGGATCTCAGCTAACTGAAGATGAGTTTTACTCCTCATTAGAATCCAAAAGATGCATCTTTTTGGTCCCATGTGATCTTGTACAAAGCAGGCTCTAAATATTTGTGGAATAGGCCTGGATAAAGAAACCACTGTCTTTCCAGCTAATGAATTAAGAAGAGTTTCTGTTCAATTAAATATTACTGTCATGTTTGCCAAGCACTTTAACCTTACACACATTGACTTTCTGATTTTACAGCAATGCTGTGAAGTGAGTATCAATATCCTCATTTTACAAAGGATGAACTGTTCCTCAGAAATGTGAAGTTGTATGCCCACTGTCACATAGTTAGTAGGTGGGAGGATTTGTGTCTAGATCTCCCAGTGCAGACTCCAATGAGCCTTGTAAATATGAGGAGGCATTATAGTCTGACCTTAACTTTTCCATCTTTTGATGGCTCCGGGGCTGCAGGCTTGTGTTCAGGCTCCAGCATAGGAGATGAGTCAGGAATGTCAACGAGGCTGGCCGGCTGACAATGGGCAGAGTCAGGTACCACTGTGGGTGGCGGCTCAACGTCCACATAGATGTGGTCTGTCGGGGGGTCCTGGGAGGAGCTGAGGGGCTCAGAGGACTCAGTGGCTATTGACGAATCTGAAATGGATGAAATGAAAGCACAGTGGGTCAGGGAACTGGGCTACAATACACGTGGTCATTTCAGGGACCTAATGTCGGGAATCGGACAGATCTGGGTTCAATTATGACAAGTTTCTAACATTTCTGAACCTCATGATCCTTATTTATAAAATGACAGTAAAAATACCCATCTCATAGTAAAAATACCCTTATAAAAAATTTATAAAATGATAGCAAAAATGAGATCATGATGTAAGGCATCTGATGCTTAATAAGTCATAAATCACTGTTTATATTTGTTATTGATCTCTCTCTGTTGTATATATTGCTATTGATCTAATTTTATTCAAGTGTGCTCATTGGGGTCATGAACATGAAGGCTAAAGGCACAAGTCCTCTATGTTGATTGTCTTCCCCAGTGTGTTAATCTTGGGGGGCTCTGGAGGCTCCTGAGGGCTGTGAGTCCCCTCAGCACAGGCAGAACTCTGAGCACATGAGTACATGTCCTTGGCAGGGAGCAGGGGTATGTGCCCAGGCTTATGAGATTCTCAGCTGGGCTGTTGATGCCATAGAAAGGTCATAACACTGCTCTTCCCTGCCAAAGTCTGACCTTTCAACAATGAGTTCAAACCAAAAAACTCTTATAGGTATCTATTCTGTGCTGGACACAGAGACGAGGAAACCAGTGGGGCAGATTAGAATACTCAGAAATAGACAGGGGATGTATGGCAGCTTGATTTATGAGAAAGACTGCAGTACAAACCAACAGGGAAAGGAATGACCTGTTAGCAGACCCCTCTGGGGAAAAATGGTGCACTTACATAGAGAAAAATGCAGTTGGATACTGTTTAACATATATAAAGGCATATGAATGAAAGATCTGAATGCAAAAGCTAAAGCCATAAAGCAAATGGAAGAAAATATAAGATAATATCTTTCTGACGAAAGGGGTGAGAAAGGGCTTCTTGAATAAGACTCTAAAAGTATAAACCATAAAGTTTAACACATGGATGGGTCTGATTACATCACGATTAAGGATCTCTGCTCAAAGATGGGAACTGTAGACAAGGTGAGTGGTTATCACACTAGGAAAAGACTGAAGCAATCAATACCTACAAGCTACAGGATATTAACATCTAGAAAACGCAAAGAACTTGTGAATCAAAAAGAAAATTAAAAGAAACACATAAAACATGGGCAAAGGACATGTGCTGCCAAGTCACAGAAGGATTAAGATGGCAGCAATGATATGAAGAGATGTGCAAACTCAATAGCAATCAGAGAAATCCAAGTTAAATAAAAATGAGAAACTACTTTACCTCCACAGAGTAGCAAGAACCAAAACCAAACCAAACCAAAAGCCCAGAGAGTTGGATAATAGAGAATGTTGTTGAGGAGGATGAAAATGGGGCTCCAAATGTGGTAATGGTAGGAGTGTAGACCGGTGTAGAGTGGTGTAGATCAGTACAGCCCCTGGAGCGCCCTCTGGCTCTACTTAATGGAATGACATGTTCACATTCCCTGTGACACAGGAATCTCGCTCCTGGGTATACATTCCAGAGAAATTCCCACGTAGCATCTTCCCTTAAGGAACACATACAGGATATTCATCACAGTGTTGTTTGCGGATGTGGGGAGGTCGAGGCAGCCTAGAGATACAATATGAAGGGAAAGGAAAAGTAAAGAGTGGTATAGATGCAGCAGGTAATGCACCCACAGCAATGTGGGTAGATCTTAAAACCCAGCATTTAATGAAAAGAATAGGAAACCAAATGAAGATTGTAGAATAACATCATTTATGTGGATAAAGTGGATTTAAACTTTACAAGGATGGTGGCGTGGGGCCTACAGTGGGGAGGGGACTGGGACTAGAGATAGGGAAGTCGGTGTGAGAAGACAGTGCATGTAACGAGAGAGAAGCCTTGACTAGATCAATGACAATTGTCCAGCACAGAACTGAGAAGTGCAATGAACTCAACTCTGTGCACCCAAGATCCAAAATGGAACAAACTAAAATAATATCAAGCACAAAGTCAAGTAAAATATCAGAGTAGAGGCAGAAAGGAGCTTAAGTCATAGTCAAGGAAGACTTCTTAGAGGAGTCGACCTAATGTGAGTCTTCAAGAGTGTGGCAGCCGAAGAAGGCAGAGGGACAGCAGGAGCACACTTGGCAGAGGGAGCCACCCAGCCCCTGGGCTGTGGGGCATCTTCTTTGAGCTGGGTCCTGTAGCAGCTCCCTGCAGGCACCACGACTTTATAGCTGCAGCTCCAAAATCTACGAGCAGCTTCCTACCTTGCCCCAGTTGGGTTCCGTCCACCTGTGAGATCAAGGCAGGGGGCTCTTTGGATTTACACAGAAACTGCTTCAAGCAGTTGATGGTGTAGGTGCCCACAAGGGTGCTCCTCCCAAAAGCTCTCCAGTCCACCACGCAGATGCTCAGGGGTGGGTGCAGAAGCTCGTTCTCCGGCAGCTCCTGCAGGGAGAGTCTGGGCTGAGTGGGGAGCCACCTGCCAACCTGTCTGTGGGCAGACCCAAAGCAAGCCGGACATCCACCCGCCCCCTCATCCCTGCCAACCCCTGGGACTTGCCAAAACTCTGGAACACTGTCTTCCCAAGTCAGGGAGTAATTATCCAAAACATGAGGGGTGTCTCACTAGCAATTTATCCCCAAGTTTAAATTACAAAAATCCTTCACTTATGTACTCTGTCTGGCAGTGATTTTCAATTCTCTTATTTTGTCATTATCTGCCAGCAGATGTCTCATCTCAAATGACAGTTTGCCCAGACCCAGTATATCAAATAGATGGAAGTCAAGCCACTTAATATGGAGCTGAGGGTGAGGGGACAGTGCCCTGGCCACTTGTCTCCCCTGATGACCCCCGAAGCTCAGTGAAGCCTGATATGCGATGTTTGCAAATACCGTGCACATTCTTTCACTGCAGCCTTTGCTAATTTAGAGCATGTGTCCAGTGGAGCTGTCTGGCTTGCACAAAGCAAATCTTTTCTGCACAGTTCCAAATCAGAGCACAAAAAAATATGTTGAAATATTGAAGAAAACAAAAGAACAGATGTCAAAAACATCACTTTAGAAGCATAAGTTCACATGTAAACTACTGGTGTTCTAAGTACAAATAACTGTTTAAAATCTAACCATTAGAATAGTTCTCATTAGGATATCACCTAGGCCAGTGGTTCTCAAACTGTGTCTCACAATCACAGTGCTGTTAAGCCAGAACCAACTGGGCCCCACCTGCAACAATTTCTGACTCAGTAGGACAATGGTAGGGCCTGAGAATTTGCATTTCTAATAAGTTTCCAGGTGATGCTGTTGATGAATTGGGGGCCACCTTTGGGAACCACCGTTCTGGGCAATAGTTTGTCAGTCTGCTTTGATTTACTGTGTGATCCACACCTGAAAACTTCTAAAACAAATAAAACAACAACAAATGTCTATTTTATCTCATTCTGAAATTCTGGCTTTTCACTAGATGAGACTGTTCTTTCTTGCAGGTAGTGGACATCTGAAACTCCAAAACACCTCCCCACGCCAGGTCAATGAAGGGGCAGGTCCGCTCTGTGGAAGTGAGGGGAGCGAGTGGGTCGGGAGTGCGGGAGGCTCGCACCACTTCAAACGAGTCTGCCTGGATGTTGAAGTTGGGGCTGTTCTTGTAGCTCTGGATCACACAGGACTTCACTCCTCGTCCCCCACACTCGATGAGAGCCTGCGGCCGATCCACTGAGAGGAGCTGCACCTTCTTCATTTCTCGAACTCCCCAGAAGAGGACCTGAGGGGAGGACCAGCAGAGCTATCACCCACGGACCCAAGGAGGAGCCCACACACGCCCTGGCTCTGGTGTGGGAAAGTCGGGCATGCTCCCGGAAAACCACAATCTGTTCTTCCAATATGCTCTTACTGAGCAGTTCCTTGAGGGCTCCGTCTGGCCAAGTGCAAGCTCGACTGGGTTTTTCTCTAGGTCTTCTGCCCATCCTCCAGCACCCCTCCTACAATTCAGGTGGGGCTGTTTCCTTTCAGTCCTAAAGAACAACCCGGATCCTCCCCTGAACCATACCTCCACTCGGTATTTACTCAGCACTGGCCGGATGTTGGCAGGAACTGGGTAGATCTGGGTGACGTCTGGTGGGTCAATGGCAGGAAGCCCTTGCAGCCCAGATGAAGGGACCTACCACACAAGACAAGTTCTGTCAGAAGGCTGAAGAGATCCAAGGGAGACAAAAGCCCCACACCATCACCCCATCAGTTAGATGTTCACTGTTTTGCCAACAAAAGTAATGTTTCCAGCTTAAAATGCAACAAGAGCCATGCATTTTACCACATTTAATTATTTATTAATTGATAAATGCACTAATTTACAAGGGCAGCCAACATTTAGTGAGCACTTATGATGTGCCACAAGTTGATAAATCAGCTTTCAGTAAGGTCACAGTACAGGGGGAAGGGGAAAAAGACAAGAACAGTAGATAGATCCTCACAACTTGATAAGATTACACAGGAACCACAGCCGTGGAGTGGATGAGGAGCTTTGATTGGATTTTGAACCTTTGAGTCTTAACTATCCCGCCACTGTCAACTTGTCAAGATCTCCAAAGAAGCCATAATGCACTACTAGAAAAAGAGATTTGTATTTAATCAGAGACTACATCTTAATCAGTGAAACAGAAAATGAAGTCTTTTGAAGAGAGAACTACAGAATGAAAATGTGTCACTTTTTGTGCATTTGGGGTTAATTAAACTTTAGAAGGACAATGATTATGTGTTGTTGAAGTCTCACACAAATGACATAGAGTTCTACAAGAAAAGGGTCTTTCATTGTGTAGAACATCTTGTACTACTCTCAAGACCTGGCTCAACACATCCATTTTTCAAGAAGCCTTTCCTGATTTGATCCCAGCTCATGTGGCCATTCTCCTACCCTGAACATCCTTTAAATGCAGTATGTCCTCTATACAGGCTTGCTACAGAAATTAGGGGACTCAGTCCAGAAACCAGGCTCTACTGTGTGACTCTGCACAAGTCACTTACCATCTCTGAGGTTCCGATATTAGGTCAGACAACTCTTCAAGCCCTTCGGAAATCAGATGTTCTATTAAACATTGCTTTCGAGTGGGTGACCCTCCTCCCTGGGACTGTTTGTCTGCCTGAACAATTTACAGGAACCCAACCAGAGGAATTCTTTGTTTACTTCATTTCATCCCCCAACCCCTCAAGTGGTGCTCCATATACAGTAAGTTCTTGACAAATGTTTATTGACTGACATATTAGCTATATATGCTAGAAAAAGCCTAATTGCTCCTCGAAATCTGCAAAGCACAAACATAACACCATTTCTTTTTTATAGACATATTCTTGTTGCCAATGGCAGATGTGGTTAAGCTAATTATAGGAAACCTCAGAGAAAGAAGAGAGCAGACATTGCAAGGAGGAAGCAGGCTGGAGATAAGGAAGCTGCAGGATGCACCCACCCAAATAAGCGGGGAAATGATGAGGATGAATGCCCAGTACTGCCCGGCAGTGAGGAGGTGAGCAGTTTCGCCTGCAAGCATCACTTCATTGGAAAGTTAATTTCCCCTCTGGTTTCAAAGATAAAGCCACAAAACAGCTGCGATGGTGGTGTGGGAGAGGCCCCTCTGGATGCACTTTTCAAAAAGCATCATGTATTTCCTCATACTGGGGCTACTGAAGTGGGAGATGCCCTGAAGAAGCTTTGCTCCGAAAATGCCTGAAAGATGCTCATAAGAGTTCAACACGGCCTGTAAAGGAGCCCATGACATGGTGGAGATCGAACGACTTTGCTGCCAACCACGATTAAGCTTTTTCACAGTGACGTGGGTTGACTGCTGGCCTGTAAAACCACATGGCATGCAGTTACTCAGCACGTGGGGTCAGGGGTAAATGAAGGATTGTTATAAAGGTGAAATTGTAAGAATTGGGGGTGAGCAGGATGGGTTGGTCTGAAAGCCAGACTGCTCTAATATCTCAATGGAGATAAAATTCCAGGACCTCGAAGTAGATCCAGTTTTAGATTCAGGACAAAGGTGAACAAGGGAGGCACAGAGGGTGCAAAATTTAAGGAGCACTCACTCTCAAGGTCACACATTTTCAGTCCTGTCCATCTGAACATCACTAATGCTTTTCTCCTTTCTCTGTCTCCCTCAGTCCATCACCTATACTCCTATTACATCTCATCTTCAGTGCAGTGGTTGGGCACCAGTCTTGGGCTCCATCAATTACCAGCCGTGTGAACTTGGAAAAGTTCCTGTGTCTCTGAGTCTCAGTTCTGTCATTTGTAAAATGAAGATAATGATATCTAATCATAGAATTGTGAAGAATTGCTGAGACAGCGTGGAAAGCACTTGGCCCACTTTCTGCACATAGGAAATTTCCTAGGAGTAAAGATAAACTGGAAATTTACTGATCCTTGCAAAGTTTAAAGCTCAACTTCAAATAACCTTAATCTTTAATTGGATCTAGATGATCTAGGATGGCTAGTGGCCCCAAACTACCTCAGAAGTAATTTAAAACCTCTGGCAAAAAAAGCGCATCAGCCTCGGCTCACATTTTTTCTACCTATAGTTATACACAATGTCTAGCATGCAATAAAATATGGCGGGCATGGAGATAAGATGATGTGATTAAAAACTAAGGGAAACAATAACTGCAGAAACAGACCCACAGAGGATTCAAATAATGCAGCAATCAGACATGAACTTTTCTTGTCTCTGTTCAATAAAAGACAAGATTAAGAATTACAACTGAGAAATGAAACCAACAATAAAAAAGAAGAAAAGGAAATTCTACCACTGAAAATGTAGTTACTAAAAACAAGAATTTAGAGAATGGGTTAAAAGAAAAAGATCAGGTTCAGATACAGACAGAGGAAATGACTGAAAGATAGGCCACCATTATGGATAAAATAAAGCTCAGAGAGGCAAAAGGACCGAAAATACATAAAAGAACATGAAAGGCACAGAATTTATAATTAAAAGGTCTAATACACACATACTTGGTGTCATAGAGGAGAAAAAAGGTGAGATGAAGAGAGGAGGGGAGAGGAGGAATAGAATGGAATAGAAGCAATATTTGAATAGATAATGGCTGAAAATTTTCCAAAACTAGTTAAGAATATCAAGCCACAATTTCAAAATCTCTAAAAACCCAACAGGATAAAAAAAAAGAAAATTTCTCTTTAATACAACATAGTAAAACTTATTTTAAAAAAAACTCAAAGATTAAGAAAAAGATATCTTAAAAACAATCAGAAGAGGAAAAAAAGTGAAGATCACTTTTTAAGGAGCAAGAGTAAGAACCAACTCCTCAATAGAGAAAGGGCATCCCAAACAATGGAATGATTTTCTTCAAGGTGCTGAAAGAAAATCATTGCCAACCCAGGCAGACAAGAAGATCCAAGAGGACGTTTAATAGTCCCAAAGTCAAACAGTGAGATTGTATCACAGCCAGAAACAGACCTGAATGTCTTCACTGAATAACGTCACAGCAGGCAGTACAAGCCAGGGAAGGAACTTAGACATCAAGCCCAGTGAACATGCTGCCTTGCTGGCCACCAGAAGAGGTAAGCGTGATTTCCATGATAAAGTTGGTGACTTGAGGAGATTGTCTTCAGGGTTTGAGCAGGGTCTCTGCTGGAAGTTCTTAAAAAAATTGAAGGATCACCTGCTTTCCTTCTCTGACCCCTCACTAGCCTATTTTAGGGTGAATGGCTTCTGTAAAGTCATGGTTAGTAGATCACTACTTAATTAATAATTCTTTACCTTTAAAACAGGGAGAAAGACCACACAGACATGCTGTCTGAAGCTAATTCAATCACCTGATTCAGACCTCTAATAAGATGATTTAATGAGTACCAAGCATGAGGGAAGAATATCTCCTTTCTCAAGCCAACAGAACTTAGGTTAAGGACAAGAAGGAAATAGGTTTACTTTAGTCCACACCACAGAGACAAAGATTATATGAAAAAAATCACAGAAAGCTCACATGATGGTAAGGGGAAGATTCCTAGAAAGTTGAATGAGAAGAAGAATGGATTTTGAAAAGGCAGAATTGCCACATAAATCAATAAAGGCCACACAGTGCACAACTCCAGGGGGTGCCAGTCACATAGGCCAAATGGAAATGGCCCCTCTGGGGATGTGTAGTGTATTAGCCCAGTAGGAAGGCTAAGGAAACATTTCCAAGAGTTGGGAAGTGTGGTAGGCACAATAATTGCTCCCTAAAGGTGTTCACATCCTAATCCTCAGAATCTATGAATATGTTACCTCGCACAGCAAAAGGGACTTGGCAGATATAATTAAATTATGGATTTGAAATGAAGTGCTTACCCTGGATTATCAGGTGGGCCCAATGTAATCTCAAAGGTCCTTATAAGACAGAGACAGGAGGGTCAAAGTCAAGTCAGAGGAGTGTGATATGGAAGTAGAGGTGAGAGAGGGTGAGAGAGAAAGAAAGGAGGAGAGAGAGAATTGATGAGGCTACACTGCTGGCTTGGAGGCAAAGGAAAGAGTCATGAGAAAAGAAATGCAGCCATCTCTAGAAACCAGAAAAGACAAAGAAACAGATACTCCCCGAGAGCCACCAGAAGGCATACAGCCTTGCTGACGCCTCGATTTTAGCTCATGGGACCCTTTCAGACTTTTGGTCTTCAGAACTGTAAGATAATAAGTTTGTGTGGTCTTAAACCATCACGTTTGCAGTAATTTGCTGCAGCAGCAATAGCAAACTAATACAGAAAGTAAAACATTCTAAGGGAAGAAGGTGGGTTTTCTAGGAGGAGAACATTCAAAGAGCAGAGAAGAGAAAAGTTCTAATAGGAGAGAGAAGGTTCTGAAAACAAGAAGAATGTTGTAAAACTAGAGGGAAAAACGAGTGTTCTAAGTGTAGAGAATGGAAGAGGAGGCAAAGTTTGAAAAACAATGGACGGTTCTGAGATTGCAGAAGGGGAAGGTGCCGCGAGTGGTCCAGGAAATGGCCTGGGAGTTGAAACCTGGCTCATACACAGAATCCTATGAATGTTTGTTTATTGAATGTATGAATAAGTGCCCTTGAAAATCTTTTATTGAGAGTCTGCCATGTGCAAAATATTACTGTTGGCTTCTGTGTGTGACATGGAGATGAAACTCACACCCCACTTCCAATCCAGCAGCCAATCCTATGGACTCTACCTTTAATATACACCCAGAGTCCACTTCTCTTCCTTCCCATGCTACAGTCTTGATCCAAGCCACCTTTGTCTCCAGTCTGAATGACTTCAGTAGTTTTGCAGTGGCCTTTCTACTTCTCCTCTTGCCCCTCCAAAACACACTCGATCTGCATCCACAGTGTTTCAACGTGAGTCAGACTTTGTGCCGAAAATTCGCTCTTGACTTCCCATCTCTCTCAGAGTAAAAGCCAAAGTCCAGGCAAGGCTGCATGTGGTCTTCTCCCCCGACCCCTTGTCTACCCTCTCCCCATCGTCGCTCCACTCCAGCCACGCTGGCCCTCTCAGGCGTGTCCGGCAGACCTAGGCTTCAGGGGCTGGAATTTGCTGTTCGCTCTTCAGGGAAGGCTCTTTTCCCAGTTATCTACAAGTCCCTTTCCTTCTGCAGGTCTTGACTTAAATCTCACGTTCTTAGTGAGGTTTCCTTGGGTGCTACTGCTCCCAACACACGCATGCCCACTTCACATTGCACACTGCTCCAGCTTTTCTCCTCGGTTCCCACTGCAATATACTATAGAATTTGCATATTGCTGCTGTAATTTACATAGTGACTTTTACTGTCTCTCTTCCACTGCAGTGTAAATCCCACGAGGGCAGGGAGAGCTGTTTGTTTTGTTCACTTAGGAAGATTCCTTAGGAATGTACCTGGCACATAGTAGACACTAAATCAATGCGTGTTTGAACGTATGAATGAATGCGTGAAGCAATCCTTGCCTTCAAAACATTTACAAACTAATGGAAGAGACATCCCGAAAACAATTGAACACACCATAACCTGAATTAAATAGGAAAAAAAGTGTAGGATGGAAGAGGAGAGAACATTGACTTCGAGCGAGGTAGGGCAGGGAAAGCTTCCTAGAAGACACACATCTTGTTCCGGACTTTGATGATGACTTTCACAGGTGAATGGGGTGGTGGTGGCTGGGATGGGTGGGGAGACATTTCAGAATGGGCTAAAAACAGAGAAGTAAATTTGCAGTATGAGATCAGGGAACTCAGAGTAGTCTGGTATAAAGAGGCTATAATGTGTATAAAGTAATACGCTAAAATGTGAGGCTGAAATAGTAGTTTGAGGACAAATTTTGGGATAGTTGAAAAGCCAGGATGCAGAAATTTGACATTATTCTATGGGCCAGATTTTCTCCTCATAATATATTAACAGTTATTATGAAAAAAAAGTTTTGTGGTCAAACACATTTGGGAAATACTGGGTTTTTTAAAAGCAGTTAAAAAAATACTTTATTGCAGGACTTCTCAGAGCCTTTACCATGGTAATGGGCATTTCAAGTCCCCAAGAGAGATGTAATGTGAACCATTTCTCAAACTTTCTTTTCACTATATTTGGAGGAACTGATATTCCAGAAAAACAGACTTTGGGAAATGTTCCTGGATGTAAGAAGTG
>CAUYSK010101391.1:0-12183 GCA_963575035.1 Avahi laniger
AGGGAATGTGCTTGATGTTTCCTATTCCACCGGACTTTACAACTGTAAATTCCGGCTGGATATGATGTGCATTGTCAAATAATCACAGAATGAAAACCCTGGTCATGATTGTCTTTTAACTGGGATGTAGTTCACTCCATCTCTACTGCTTTTTGGTTTGTTTAGGGAAGAACATTCACAAACAGAAATCGGTATTTTAAAGAATTCTTTTCCTGAAATCAAGGGTTTTATTCATTCTCAAAGCTATGTCTCCAGAGCGAAAGTTTTATTGCAAGCCAGGAATGGAGAATGTGGCGTGAGGAATGTTCCCACCACACAGGAAGAAGGGACCAAAAGGTAGAATTACACGGGGGATATTTGGGTGGTTGTCACCAGGGTATGGAAACTTGACCACTGAGCAGGCACCACGCACTCAATCTTCCTCCAGATCCCATCAAAGCAGGGGTGGTGAAAAACAAAGGCACTGACAGAAACCTCAGAGAGATTGAGAAAGACCCAACCACCCTGAGCCAAGCGCTGGGCTTCATTGCTGAGGCCAGCCTCAGGTGGGAACAGGCAGTGAGCACAGAAAAACATAGCACCTGTGCTCATGAAACTCGGGAGCTAGCGGGGAGTGAACCGATAAGCGAGTGACCAATGGATGCATAACATGCGTGATATGTGGACAATGAATCAGGATGACTAGAGGGTGATGAGGAGAGGGGAGGTGGATTTTTACAAGAGGTCGAAGTTGAGTAAAGACCGGACAAGACTGGGTGAATGAGCTCAGTGGAGAGCCACAGGAAGGTAGAGCAATCGCAAAGGCCCTGAAGCAGGAATATTCTTGGACACCCAAGGGATACGAAGAAGAGAAGGGCGCTGGCGCGGCTGGGCGACAGGGACGAGGCTGGGAAGATAAGCGGGGGGTTGGGGGGTGTCCCACAGGGCTGGGGGTGAAGGTAAGAATGCCGGCTAGTTTCCTCACCGGCAGGGAAACAACTGCAAGGTTGTGAGGGAAGGAAGTGGATGATCATATGCGCATTTTTAAAACGTCACCCTTTCAAGAACACAGAGTGGGGCAAAAGGAGGAAGGAGTTGACTCCGGAGGTCATTCTGCCACCGTGTGAGAGAAAATGTGGGCAGGAAGGCTGAGGAAAGGGAGTTGGGTGAATAGTAGTCGGGTCGGAGATACATTTTGAGAGTGGAGCCATTAAGACTTGCCGTGGGACTGGATGGACACGCGCCTGGATAACCGAGTGAAAACGAAACCATTGGCCAAGACCTGCGGGAGGGCCGGGCTGTGGAAAAGTCTGGGAGTCCCTGGGGCACTGTTCGTTTTTAGAGGCATGAGCCGGATAAGGCCCCAAGGGGTGACTGCACGCCAGGAGAAGGGAGAAGAGGAGGGGCCGAGCCGGGGCCTGCAGCTGGCGGATCCGACGCGCGGACGTGGTGCGGGAGGGAGGCTGCGGGCGTGGTGAGGGCCCGGACGCAGCGCCGAGCGTGCTGCAGCCCTCCTGGAGCGGCTCGTGTAAGGTGAGACCCACGGCTGCCTTGCTGACGTCGGTTCAAGTGGGAATGAGGGCAGACGACGTGGAGACGGAAAAACAGACGACTCCTTTCAGAAGGGTTGTTATGAATGGGAGTGGAGAGAAAGAATGGAGGCTGGAGGGCGACGTGGAAGTGAAGGGAAAGGTTTTTAAACAGGGAGAATTCCTGCACATTTTATGCTCGTCTGCGGCGGAGACTGAAAATTTCGTACTGCAGGAGAACGTGGAGACCGGGCGAGAGCCGGGTCCTTGGGACGGCAGGAGGGGTGACGGCCTCGCCTCCGGAGCAGGGCCTTCCTCTCTCTGCATAGACCGGGGCGCAGAGGCGCGCAGCGGACAGGGAGTGACGGGCCTGCCGGGGCAGAGAGGGGGCTCTGCTCCCATGGCTCCTGATTTCCCAGAGAAGCAGGAAGCAAACAAGCAGAGAGAAAGAGGGGAGCAGTCCCTGGCGATTTGAGCAAAGGGGAGAAGGCATGAAACAGTCATCGCACGGGCTGCGGGAGGGGGACAAAATGTTCAGGAAATGCAGTCTTGTTGCCGCACGGCACGAGCTTCCGTAGGGTTTGGCCATAAACGGAATGTGAGCTTGGTCAGCACAGTTTCATGTGGCTCTTTAGTTACATCCACTTCGTGGGGTGTACCCTACAGTGCATGGGAAATTGGGTCTATCAGGCGCGAAGTTATGCCGGAGAAGTTTAAAAGAGGTTGGGAAGATCATGAGAGTTGAGACTGTATTAAAAGGAATGATCAGCGGAATAGACAATGGAATCTTCTGTAGTTGGAAAATTGAGGGCCTGGTGGCAGAGATGAGCAGTCAGGAAGCAGCAGGGGTCAGTGACCTGGAAGTCTGAGTGTTGGGAAAATTGCTGGAGTAGGGTATTAGAAAGAGTGGACCTGAAATATAGGTGGTGGAGTTCCAACAATGGAACGCTTACATTGAGATTCTGGAGGTGATTAGATAATGCTGCTATCAAGTTTTTGTGGCATTTCTAGGGGAGAGGGTGGTTAAGGTGGTGTAGAGGGAAAGATCGTTAGAAATAAGCAAATCAAGGCATTTGATAAATTGTCCATTGGATTTCAAAAGCACCAAGAATGATTTTTAACAAGAGGCTCCACCAGGTTGATAGACAACTCAAGAAATAAAAAATTTTCTTAAAATAATGTGCAAGACATTAATTATATAGGGTTGGAGCTTTCTTAGGCCTGCCATTTTATAAAATGCTTCTGTCTTTCTGAATAACATCTAATTGTTCCAAATAAATCCTAAACCTATAGATTGTTTTACTTTTATTTCCCCTCAACTCTTCCGTATGGCCCAAAAAAGTTTCTCATACTTGAATTTAGAAGAAGGACATAAACACATCTGTCATGCATAAGTATTGTGACAAGAGCCATGAATATTGATGTCATTTATCCTCCACTTTTCATCATAACCAGCATGGGCTCCCATGGGATTCTCCACAAACGACAAATGTTGAAACATCACTAAGATGTTCGTGGCTGAACAGAGAGGACGTGGAAGGACTCCGTAAGGAGGGATCATCTGAGGGTGCTTTCTCAGGGCTCAGAAGAGAACAAGAAGAGAGGAAAGAAAAGGACCAATGAAGTTGAAGTTTACATGAAACTGCTGCCCTAGACCCAGTGGAATGTGGGCTTAAGCACCTGTAAGCCTTCTTGTTCTCAGTATTTTCATATTTCTGTCCATGATCCGTGGGTAGATTTTTCTTACCCATATTTTCTTGCTCAGAACACAGTCTTTTGTGTTCAGAAACTGTCCAGCTACGCAGAGTGTGTGCCCGTGCTGTCCAGATTTCCACAGACGTGTGATGCAGTTTCGGAGCAGGAGCATCTCACCACCCTCTGCCGCCCATTCCTGGACTAGAGCTTAGATTCTCCTGCTTCTTAATTGCCAGCCTCATGGGCTAGAAACACTAACAAAGAAAGAGGAAGAGATGGTTGTCACAACAACAGACTGAGTCTGTTGCCAGCGATCCTGCACTCGGGTCCCTGTGTCCTTTGGCTGCTCCACTTGAAGCTCGCCTTGGAAGCACTACTTCCTTCACCCCTTCTCCTATTCACTGTGTCTGAGGCCTCACCTCCTGTCCTGTATTTCCCACCCTTACTCTATGAAGGGGCAAACCTTGTGAACCCAGATGACCTGTCCCTCCTTACTTTCCCAGCTAGCCAATGCCAGCCTTCCTCAATTTCCTAGAATAGGGTGAGCTATTCGTCACTGTAGGGCCCTTGCTGACTTTCTTTCCTCATCCCCAAACACTCCTCCTGGTGCTCTCTGCTTGCCCCGCAGCCACTCACCTTCTTATCTCCTTCTCAAGCTCAGCTTCCCTGCCCCTTCTTAGGGGCGTCGGCCCTGACCTCCCAGTGGAATTAACACAGCCCTGCGTTAGCCAGTCCCCCAGCACAGAGTTGGTTTTTTCTTATTAGCATTTAGTCCTCCTGCAATGGTTTCCTCATTTGTGGTCCTTCCAAGGAACTGGAGCATCATATTAGGAGGACCAGGCTCATATTCATTTTCGTCCCGTTAATGTCTCATTTGGAACAATGCCTGACACAAAGTCAAAAGACAGTAAATATCTAGCGGATGGATAAGTTATATGAATAGTTTTCTAAAAGAGATTCCTTCTTTCAAAACTGTTATACCCACATGCTAACTCATTTTCCAGGGCGGAAATCTCTTTCTCCTCCATACTCTCCCAGCCACTCTGCTTTAGTCATAGCTGAATTGTACAGTCCACAAGAAATCTCGCTTAGTGTGACTTCATAATCTGTCCAACTTTCAACAGAAATTCTTCCTTTTCACATCACACAGATCCACCTCCAGAGAAATCCTAAAATAGCAGGAAGGTTATGTGCCATTTTCTTTTAGGCTCAAGCTCTGTGTCTTCAGTGACAGAAGCTCATCGTGTGGACAAGAGCCAGGCGTCACTGGAGGTCAGCGCCCGAATGCCTCCCAACGCTTTGGTCTGTGTTACCCTGCTGCGAGGAAACAGCAGAGGCCAGTATAAAAAGCAAAACTTCTTTTTGTGGACGTTCAAGAATTACATTTTGTTCTTTATACATTCACAGTAACAACTCCTTTTTAAAAATACTCTTTATTACTCTATATTTCAATGTTCTGTGCTCTTCTATGCTCTACATTTTTTCAGGTGAGTCTTAGAACAAGACAATTGTTGTACTTATTGTTATTCTACCTTTCACAGTAAGGAAACTAAAACTCACAGAAATTAAATAAATTACCCAAGATCATAAAACCAGTAAATGATAGAAGATTTGGCACAGAGCCCATCTGATTCCAGTGCCCAGACTCTAGACCTGGACTGCACATTATCAGAACCTCTTCACCTCGCTTGGTCCCTGTACTTCAGAATATTTTGTGTGAGCCACTCCATAATGCTGCTTACACAGACAAAGTTTAGGAGGCTCAAGTCTAACACTCTGAAAACCTCAACCCCCATCATTCAATGCAAGAAAGATCTCATTACTTTGCTCTCTTGATCATCTAGCTCTGGATTCGCCCTGACCAAAAGTAAAGGTGCCCAACATCAGTCACTATTGGGGCAGGTGAGAGGAGACATTCCATGTCAGTGCACCTCACAGTCCCTCTGCTTGTGAGTGTGCACTGTGATCACTGAGATCATCCCACATGGTATATTTCAAACATGGTGGGTTCAGTGGGGCTCTACTTCCTCTGTCAAAACTGGCGCACAGGGACCTTTTGCTCAGCTCTTTAGCAATGATGTTGAGAGGGCCTTCCCTGGGCACTTGACACACCTGTCCTTCCATCCAGGTCACACTGGGCAACGATGCTGAGGTCCAGACTTTTCTGGTCTTGGAAAGCACATCCTCTCACCATACCCTGGGCTATTTCTGTTTTTTTACCCCCAAACATCTACTGCTATTGCATTCTCATTTGAGATGCATTCTCATTCTCATTCTCATTGAGTTTTTCCCTATGGGGAAAAACTAAATTTTTCCCCATAGGATGCAAAGCAAAAAGCTAAGATGGAAGAAGTACAATGAATGCTGATAATTTCAAGTAACTTAGGTCTTTTGTTCTTGAAAGCATGTAGGAAAAAAAAAGTATGCTTTATTTTGACATAATGAAGACACAGTATTAAGAAAAGAAGATATTGGAAAACTTTTATTTCTTGATAAATCAATATTCTTAGAAATGTTATGTGTAAGACACTGCTTCAGTTATAGAAAATAACTAAGACAATATCCCATCAGAGACTTTATAATCAAATTATATATTTTTTAAATTTTATGTTACATAGCACTGATATAGATAAGACTGCCTTCTTAGCCACTAGCCTGGAAGCTCTTTGAGGACAAAGTTTATGTATTAAAAGTGATGGATCCTCAAGACATGATAGTATCTTTCATCCAATATGTGCCAAATATAGATCTCCTGATCACAATTTATATGCTATATATTCGGTTAAATGAGCCTAAATATTTTATTTTTGTACCATACTAAATAGTATTTTTTAAATTTCAAGTTCCAGTTGTTCACTTTTGTTGTACAGAAATGGAATTGACATTTGTATATTGTCCTTGTATCCTGTGATCTTATTTACTCACTCATTATGTCCTGGAGGGTTTTTTTAAAGATACCTGGGGATTTTCTGTCTAGACCATCATATCATCTGTGAGCAAAGTTTTATTTCATCTTTTCCAGTATATCTTTTATTTCTTTTTCTTATCATACTGCACTAGCTTGAACTTTCAGTACTGTATTGGGTGGGAATGGTGAGAGACAACATCCTTGCCTTGTTCTTGACCTCAGGGGGCAAGCATCCATCCATTCAGTTTCCCACCGTTATGTATGATGTTATTTGCAGTGTTTTTTGTAGACACTTTATCAAGTTGAGGAAGTTCTCCTCTATTCCTAGTTTATTGAGAAGTTTTATCAAGAATGTGTCTTGTATTTTGTCAAATACTTATAGGGTATTAACATAAATGGTTATGTGATTTATCTTCTTTGAACTACTGATAAGGTGGATAACATTAATTGATTTTTGAACGTTGAACCAGCCTTACAAGTCTGAAATAAATCTCTCTTGGTTATGATTCATAATCTTTAAATACATTGTTGTATTCCATTTGCTATTAATAATATTGGGTTGAGCCTTTTTTGTATCTGGTTTAAAAGAGATAATCGTTTGTAGTTTTTCCTTCATGTAAGGTCTTTATCTGATTTTGCTAGTATGGTAACGCTGTCCTCATAGAATTAATTAGTATGTGTTTTTCCTGCCTCTATTTTCTAGAAAAGATTGAAGAGAATTAGTATCATTTTTCGTAAACTATTTGGTAGAGTTTACCAGTGAAATTATTTGTTTTTCATGTTGTGTTTATAGAAAATTATTAATTACTGATTCAGTGTATTTAATAGGACTATTCAGGTTATCAATTTTACCTTGTGTGAGTTTTGGTAGTTTATGTCTTTCAAAGAATAGGTCCATTTTATCTAAGTTTGCAAATACTGCTATCTAGTAGTTTTCCTTTATTATCTTTATAATGTCCATGTGTTCGGCAATGCACTTTTTATCTCTGATATTAGTTATCTGTATCTTCTCTCTCTTTTTTTCTTGATTAGCCTGATTACAGGTTTATCAATTTAAATGATCTTTTTAAAGTACCGTTGACCCTTGAACAACATGAGTTTGAACTGTATGGATCCACTTATATACAGATCTTTTTAAATAAAAATATTGGAAAATTTTTTGGACATTTCTGACAGTTTGAAAAAACTTGCAGACAAACTACACAGGCTAGAAATATCAAAAAAGGTAATAAAAAGCTAGGTATGTCATGAATGCATAAAATATATATAGATGCTTATATATTTTATCATTTACCAATATAAATTATACTCAAATCTATTATGAAAGGTTAAAATTTATCAAAAATTATACATACAAACACAAACCATACATGGTGCCATTCCCAGTCAAGAGAAATGTAAACAACATAAAGATGCAGTGTTAAATCGTAGCTACCTTATAATTAAATGCAGGATTAAATCAAAACTGCACGTCTCTACTACTGTAATAATTTTGTAGCCGCCTCCTGTTGCTATTGTCGTGAGCCCAAGTGTTGCAAATATCTGCTTAAAATGCCCTATGAAGCTAGTCATCTCTGTGAGCAGTTTTTCTTTTCAGTAGATTGCATATCACCGTAAAAAGTGATATCTCATGGTCTTTGTGTATTTTTCATCATGTTTAGTGCAATATCGTAAACCATGAATTACACCATGGGGTCCATACGCAGTGCCACTAGCAGATGTTGGCAGAGCTTCCAAGGAGAGAAGTCATGACATTACGAGAAAAAGCTGAATTGTTGGATACATACTGTAGATTGAGGTCTGCAGTATGCAGTTGCTGCCATTTCAAGATAAATGAATCCAGTATGCCAACCATCAAAAAAAGAAAAAAAAGGAAACTCATGAAATTATCACTCAAGCTATGCCAGTAGGTGCAGAAACCTTGCATTTCTTGTGAATTACCTTTTCACCTTGTATTGAAAATGCAGCTTTTATGTGGATGCAGGATTGCTATAAGAAAGGCATACCTATAATATGATTTGAGTAAAAGCGAAGTCATTATAGGACAACTTAAAGCAAAAGGAAGGTGAAGGATCTAAAGCTGGAGAACTTAATACCAGCAAAGGATGGTTTGATAAATTTAGAAAGAGATTTGGCTTAAAAAGTGGCAAGATAACAGGAGAAGCAGCTTCTGCTGATTTAAGAGGCAACAGACGAGTTCCCAGATGCCATTAAGAAAGTCATTGAGGAGAAAGGATCTCTGCCTGAACAGGCTTTAAAGGCAGACTAAAGTGCCCCAATCTGGAAAAAATGTCACAAAGGACATTTATTGGTAAGGAAGATAAGCCTATACCTTAAGGCAGGAAAAGGTAGGTCAACTCTACTGTTTTGTGCAAATGCAGTCAAGGTTTAGGATCGGGACTGCCCTTATCTATCAAGCTGCTAACTAACCCCTGAGCCTTGAAGGGAAAAGATAAACACCAGCTGCCAAGTGTTTTGGTTGTACAACAAGAAGGCCTGGACAAGGAGAACCCTTTTTCTGGATTGGTTTCATTGACGCTTTGTCCCTGAAGTCAGGAAGTGCTTTGCCAGTAAGGGACTGCCTTTTAAAGTTCTTTTGATGTTGGACATGTTTCTGGCTACCCAGAAGCCCAAGAGTTCAACACTGAAGGCACCCAAGTGGTCTATATTCCCCCAAACACAACGTCTCTAATTCATCATCTAGGTCATAAGGACATGTAAGGCTCATTCCACATGACACTCTATGGAAAGGACTGTCAATGCGATGGAAGAGAATCCCAATAGAGAGAACATCACGGAAGTCTGGAAGGATTACACCATTGGAGATGGCGTCTGTGGAGGCCGTCAAGGCCAAACCAATAAATTCCTGCTGGAGAAAGCTGTGTCCAGATGCTGTACATGACTTCACAGGACTTATGAGAGAGCAAATCAAGAAAATTATGAAAGAGACTGTGGATATGAAAAAGGTGAGAAGGAAGTATTTCAGAATATGGGTCCTGAAGACAATGGAGTGTTGGCAGGGGGAGGGGGGTTGAAGAGGGGATGGGTAAATTCACACCTAATGGGCGCGGTGCACACTTTCTGGGGAATGGGCACACGTGCAGCTCTGACTCAGGTGGTGCAAAGGCAATATATGTAACCAAAGTGTTTGTACCCCCGTAATACTCCAAAATTTAAAAAAAAGGAAGAAGAAACCACTTTGCTCATCCATAAGCAGCAACTTCTCTTCCATTCAAATTTGATCATGAGATTGCAGCAATTGAGTCACGTCTTCAGGCTCCACTTCTAGTTCTAATTCTTTCCTATTTCTACCACAACTGCAGTTACTTCCTCCCCTGAAGTCTTGAACTCCTCAAAGTCATCCATGAGGGCTGGCATCGACGTCTTCCAAACGCCTGCTAATGTTATTTTGACCTCCTGCCATGAACCATGAATGTTCTGCATCGCGTCTAGAATGGTTAATTCTTTCCAGAAGCTTTTCAATTTACTTTGTCCAGATCCATGAGAGGAATTACTACTATGGCAGCTATAGCCTTACAACATGCATTTGTAAAATAAGATTTTAGGGTCAAAATTACTCTTTGATCTATGTGCAGAATCAATTACTGTGTTAGCAGTCACGAAAACAACATTAATCTCTTTGTTCATCCAACAGAGCTCTTCGGTGACCAGGTGGATTGTCATTGAGCAAAAATGAAAGAAATATTTTTCTAAGTAGTCTTAATAGTGGGCTGAAAATATTCAGTAAACCATGTTATAAACAAATGTACTGTCATCCAGACTTTGTTGCTCCATTTGCAGAGCACAGACTGAGTAGATTGAGCACAATTCTTTAGGTTCCTAGGATGTTTGAAATGGTAAGTGCATGTTGGCCTCCACTTAAGGTCACCAGCTGCATTAGTCCCTAACGAGAGAATAAACCTGTCCTTTGAAGCTGTGAAGCCAGGCATTGGCTTCTCCTCTCTAGTTATGAAAGTCCTAGAAGACATCTTCTTCTGATATAAGGCTGTTTTGTCTACATTGAAAATCTGTTGTCAGGCGTAGCCACCTTCATCAATTATGGCAGCGAGACCTTCTGGATAACTTGCTGCAGCGTCTCCATCAGCACTTGCTGCTTCGCTTTCCACTGTATAACATGGTCTAGAGATGGTTTCCTTGCTCATACTCCAGAACCCACCTCTGCTAGCTTCCAAATTCTGCAGCTTCCTCACTTCTCTCAGCCTTCATAGAATTCAAGAGAGTTAGGTAGGGTCTTGCTCTGGATTAGGCTTTGGTAAGGGAATGTTGTGACTGGTTAGATCCTGTATCCAGACCAGTTAAACTTTCTCCCTATCAGCAATAAGGCTATTTTGTTTTCCTATAACTTGTGTGTTCACTGGAGTAGCACTCTGAATGTCCTTCAGGAACTCTTCCCTTGCATTCACAAGTTGGCTAACAGATACAAGAGGCCCAGCTTTTGGCCTAGCTCACCTTTCAACATACCTTCCTCACTAAGCTTAATCATTTCTAGCTTTTGACTTAAAGTGAGCGATGTGCAACTCTTTCTTTCACTTAAAAGCCGTTATAGGGTTATTAAGTGCCCTAGTTTCCATATCGTTGTGACTGAAGAAATAAGGAATATGGGAGAGAGACAAAGGAGCAGGAGGTGGGTGGAGCAGTCAGGATAATACATTTATCAATTCAGTTCATCATCTTATATGGGCACAGTTCAGGGAGCCCCAAACAACTATAATAGTAAAATCAAAGAACACTAATGGCAGATCACCATCATGGATATAAGAATAATCAAAAAGGCTGAAATACTATGAGCCTTACCAAAATGTGACTCAGGGACATGACGTGAGCACGTGCTGTTGGCGAACATGGTGCCGGCGGCGAGCTCCGTGCAGGGTCACCACAGACCTTCGACCTGGAAAAACCGCAGCATCTACGAGTGCAATAAAGTGAAGTGCAGTAAAACAGGTGTGACTGTGTTTGCCCAGAGTGCCTGGACCTCTTTACCTTTTAATCATTACTCAGCTTTCTCCAAATGTACTGTTCTCACCATTCAGCTTAGAAGAAATCATTCCTACTTGTGCTGCAAACGATGTCCGTGTTGCTAAGCACCACGAGCTTCTCTCTGCTCTCACTTTATTTGACAGCAACCTCTGTCACCCTGACTATTCCTTTCTTGGGAGAGATTTTTAATAAATTACCAATTCAAGGCATATGATTTCCCAACTCCCTTTATTTAATATGTGAATCTGTACCATTCGAACTATGTAAATTTGAAAAATATTTCTCCATGCTTCTTAAAGCAGAGATATTTTAGTACCTATTTTTTTATGTTATGGTGAGCCTATCACTAACTTGAGATTCCTTCTGGCCCTAAATATTATCCTCATAACTCACATTTTTGACCGTCTTAAGGAAAACCTTGTTACACATCCATAAAAGCCTAACTATATTCTGGGTTCAAATCCTGCATTCTCCACTTTCTGGCTATATGAACTTGGACCTATACCACTTTTTCTTCATGTGTAAAATGATAAAAATAGGATCTATGTTAACCTTGCTGAAAATGAAATGAGTTCATATACGTAAGGATCTGTAAATGGTGTGAGACAAATTTGAGGTCAATAGTTACTCCCAGTTTTTCTTGGCAGTTTTATCGGAGTCATTGCTGTTGTGCCAAGGTCTCCTGACTTCAGTAAGCCTGCAGCTGGTGATTATATGAGGATGGCACACCCATAGTTCTTTGCATCTGAACCTCATTCTGATCACTCAGAAAAATAGTAGGAGATCATGGTGGACTTTAATTCCCTCAGTTAGAAGAAGGATAAATCAAAGAAGAGATTAAAAGTGCTCACCTATGATGAGGCTCAGAAAACAATACTCCAAAATGAAAGCCCCAGAGGCAAATGTTTTCTCTGACCTCCTCCTGTCCTGCCTCTCAGTCCCATTCTTCCCTTTGGCTAGCCGTGGAAACTAAAATCCCTCTTCCCCAAGAAGGTAATAGAAACCAGAACCACTTTTCCTGAAATCCAGCCATAAAACCTAAAATAATGTGGGGCAAACAGTGGCCATAAAGAA
>CAUYSK010101393.1:0-33397 GCA_963575035.1 Avahi laniger
AGCTATTAAGTTTAGGTCCACAGAGCCAGCCCAGGCAGAATGGGCATTCTCCGTATTCACAGAAGGCTCATTCTGGAAAAGAATTTTGAGTCATTTGCCGAAGTCTCTGGAATTGTCATGCTTCTACTGTCAGTATCATCTATCAGTGGACATTATACTGGAGATCTGGGTCTCCAGAACGAGCTCAATTTTCGGAGCAGACGGACAGGACAAGTAAGGTGATCACTGTTTTACAATTAAGTCTGAAGGGAAGGAATGGGCTACATGAACTGACATTTCTGACATACAGTGTGAGTGTGGTTACAGATATAATATATCTGGTATAATAAACCAATAGAGTTTTATGTCCTCCCTAAATCATGTTCCCTTGTAGCCTTTTATCTCTATGGCTAAGCTATGAGGCTCATTGCTCCAGGGAAAGAGAGAGCAGATCCCATCTAGGAAAAAGAGTCATGGAGTCTCAAAGTCCATAGCAAATCTTGAAAATCATGCTTTTTTTTTTTTTTGTAAGGGATTTTCTAAATTTGTTTAACACTCATTTAACAGATCAAGTGCCAGGTCTCATGGGACTCAATTATGCATAGGGAGTGTCTTAGTTAGCTCACAACAAAATACTATAGACTAGGTGGCTTAAACAACAAATGTTTATTTCTCACAGTTTTAGAGTCTGGAAGTCTGAGATCAGGGTTCTAGCTTGGCTTGGTGAAGGCCTTCCTCTTAGTTCACAGATGGCTGCCTTCCTGCTATACCCTCACAAAAGGGTGGGGGAGAGAAAGACACAAGAGGGAAATGCTCTGGTATCTTTTCCTCTTCTTGTAGGGGCACTAATCCCATCACAGGGGCACCATCCTCATAAGCTCATCTACATCTAACTCCCAAAGGCCCCACCTCCAAATATTAATACCATCACATTGGGGATTAAGGCTGCAACATATTAACTCTGGGGGAACACAAATATGCAGTGCATAGTAGGGAGGCATAGCTCCAGCTACAGCAGAGAGGAAACAAAAGCCCACGCTTTGTCCCTCAGGTGGGCTGCAGCAGGAAAGAGATGGAGGTAGAGCCAGCAGGAGGTACTTAGTGATTCTCAGTTTTGCCCTATTGAAGCTGTGCTCTGCTGTGAGACCTCAGAGACATCCAGATAGACATGAGAAAGTGACAGGGGCAGATAGAGGAGGGAGAAGAGAAAAGCCATAAGCCAAAGAAGTCCTCTTTTTGTAGCCTCTTCCAAGATGGCACAGGAGATGGCAAAAAAGCAGTGGAAGTGAATCCGGGCTTCCCTCTGTGCTACTCAGCCTCGTATGCATTCAGGGAACCCAGGTGTTCCCCCATGTCCCGGGAGTAGGTACACATACCCTGAGAGCACCAGAAGACCCGACCTATGTAGAATCACAGAGGCCCTAATGCACAAAGATTCTGTAACTAAAGGAAGGTGGCTGAGACCATGGATGTCAGTAGTGAGGGCCAGCATGTCACCTCAAAATGTCTAATGGGATAAGTCGTACCTCAGTGATGATCAGCCTAGAAGCTGAGCATACCAGACATGCTGTAGCAGAGAACTTTGAGGACAAAGGGTGCCCAAGTACCAGCAGCATCAGCATCACTGAGACCCTTGTCATACATGCAGAGTCCTGGGTGCCACCTGGACCTACCGGATCACACTGTGACAAGACACACAGGTAATTGAGGTCACATTTAATGTTCAGAAGCAGAAGCCGTGATGTAGTAGACATTGTGTGGATCTAAGGGTTCTTCCTCTCCCCTATGACCCACCATGGGGTCGCACACCACAATCACACTCTGCAACCTTGTGTCATCTTAGGGAGAAGCAAAGGACAGGCGAGAAAATGTCAAAGCCTGAGTGTCATCCAGAAGATCAGTTATCTAAGGAGACTATCCGAATTCTCGAATTGGACCAGGTTTACTGGAGTGGACCAAAACTGGTCCCCCAAGATCAAATCAGAGGTAGAAAATAATGAAACCACATTTTTCTTGGCCCATTTGAAAGAAGTAGAGTTAGACTGTAAGTCCTGCCATGAAATGATCAATGTATTTGGGGGGGCAAATAGAGACTATTTTCCTGGTTTTGTTTGTTTTCATTCATTGTGATTCTTTCTCAGCCAGGTGGTATGAATACTGCATACATTGTATGGTTTCTCGTTCTCTGTTTAATATTCCTTACCTTTGTTTATAGTCTTTTGTGCATTTAGCCTTTTTGACTCACTTGTTAACGAGTGGATCCATGGGTCTATGATATGAAACACTTTTATAAATTTGCACGGCAGGAGACCTGGCTTAAAGCGTGGCTTTTTCTCTTGTTCTGAGGTTTAGGCATGCCTGGACAGATCTGCACAGCTGGTGGAGAAGGCTGGCAGGGCTCTATTTACTTGAGGGAATAAAGACCCTCATGCTAAGGCATTCATCCTCAAGGAAGAGAGTGCGGGGAAAGGAGAAAGGATCACTGAGTCTCAAAGTACATAGCGAATCTAGAGAATTAGGCTTTTCGTTGTTGCTGTTGTAAAGGAGCATCTGAACTTCTTTAACTTCCGTTTAATAGATCAAGTGCCAGGCTTCATGGAACTCACTGATGCTTAGGGAGGCATAACTCAGGATCGAACAGAGAGGAAACAAAAAGCCCAGCCCTTTTAGCTCAGTGGGTTGGTGGACAGTGAGAAAGGGTCTGAGGGAGGGGTCCCACTCAGTCTGTCTCTTACCTCATCAAAGAAGTGAGGGCCCATAGGCATAACCTCCTTCAGCTTCCCAGTATTTCCTTGATATACATACCTATAATTTACACATACACAGCAACTCTTCTTGTGTCTCAGAGGATGCCATGTTGCACCTTTTGCGAAATACCTGTGTTCTTGATCCCATCCCTTCCCACCTCTTTAGGGACCTGCCATTGTCAGAAAGGAAAAACTTCTCCTCTACCCTCTTAGGTTTAGTCACTGGGAGCCTGCAAATTAAACTAATGAAAGACAGATTAGCAGGAGAAAAGGCACACAATTTTTATGAATACTAATGTGCACAGCAGTTCACAGAAAAGAAGTGAACCTCAAAGAATTGGTTAGAGTTGGGGGCTTTTGTACAATTTTAACAAAGGAAAGGGGGTTTGGGCTTTAAATGACAATAAATCACAGGGAAGTAACTAGAAAATATATAGAGGAAATAATGGAAGACAAGGGTGATCTTAGTGAGGTCTGTTCATGCTAACTCATCTCTGTGTTGTTGACTCTCCATCTCTGGTGATTACAATTACTCTTTTCCAGGTGGTGGGGAGGGCACCTTCTCAAAGGGAAATTTATGCCCTGGTTTTAAGCACATAAGTGGAGGGCATAGAACTCTTCCTGTATCTGTTGATTCTCAGTTGCTTTCAGCTCAAAATAATCCTTATGCCATTGTGGCATATTTTGGGGTGGGGCATTCTGATCCCCTTCACTATGTGAAACACACTCTCCCTCTGTGATAGCTCCATTTCCTCCCCTAGTTGCTTTTTCCGCTCTTCCTGCAAACATGGTCAAATTTTTCTCATCCCTATGATCCTTCCACTGGCCCTTCCACATTCATCCAAAATAATATTTATTGAGGGCTTAGCAAGAGCAGGCATTGTTCTGGTGCTGAGGGCATTGTGAGTGAATAATACAGATGTAGTTTGTTTTCCTCCAGTGGATAGTCTAGCATCTCCACTCCCTCTAGCTACCATCCAATTTCATTTCCTTCTCATCCAAACCTCACAGTAATCTGTCCTGCTCTTTTTCCTACAATCTCTTCTTAAGTGAGTGCCATCCTATCATCCAAATCAGAAACCTAGGAACTCATCCCGGTTTGCTCCTGCTTCTGATTTCACCTATCGCCAAATCCAGCTGACATTACCTCAATATTTTTTAAATGATTTTCCTCCACTCCATCCTTGTCACCACGTTTCTAGACTGGCCTGATCATCTTTTGCTCACTATGGTTATCATAACTGGTCTTCCTGCCTTCTGGTTCCAGCTCCATTAAATCCATCCTCTGGACAGGCTATAGAGGTCATTCCTACACTTAAAACCCTCTCAAAGACTCTCAGCTCCCTACAGAATAGAGTCCGAGTTCATCCGTGGGGCCTCACACTTTTGTCACTGCCTTCATTTCCAGTCTCTCCTCTGGCAACTCCGTGTGCTCTCTCTACTTGCAGGTCTGCACGTACAACATGCTTGGTCCGTGCATGTGCTTAAGCTTATAACTGCCTGAACACCCTTGCCTGTCCCCTTCCTGCATATTGATACCTAGCTCTCTCTACCCGCAGGGATTCCTAGCTTTGTTCTTCAAGGTTCAGCTTTTTGTTACCTGCAGTACTCTGTAAAGCCCTCCCAGGTAGTCCTCCTTCCTAGAGGGAAGGATTTGTGTTCTTCCTCTGTGATTCCATACTGCCTTTTATATTATTTCATAACTTTCCTGCTGTCTTTCCCACGGGCCGAGACTCCTTTAGAAAAGAGATTGGCAGATGGCGGGTGCTCAGCTCATATTCAGGTAATGAGGTACCAGAGGGGGCTTGATCTGAGCTTTTCCATCAGTGGATAAGATTCCCTAGGCTACTGACACGGAAGCCAGTCCTCACTGTGGCTTGAACCTCGAGTATCGCTGGAGAGCCAGCTTCTCCTCCTGGAGATGGGATGTCAATAGCTCTGTCTTAGCCTTCTGCTCACTGCCCCATTAAGCCTGTTCTGTGGCAGAAAATCCACTTGACCCATGACTGTGATACACAGTCATTATTGTTCTCCTGGATCTTATCCCGGCTCACTTGCTTCTCTTTCCATTTAGACAACAATCAGACATTTATGGGTGAACTTGAGGGGTTAAAGAAACAGACGTGGACACACGTGAGAGAGAGACCATCAGCACTACACACCATTGAGCCTTTCAGTGCCTGAGGCCTAAGGTTTTATTTGTCTACTCACCTAATAATTTATATAAACATATATTTACATTTTAAACATCCTTTTAAAGCCACCACATAGCTTCACTATGACCACAGAATGAGGATTCTTGCTTATGGAACATCATGGAGGTATTCAAATCCCCAGGGTGGGGACTGAGGCCGGCAGTTAGATATTAGGCAAACTCTCTTCTGCTGAGACACATGTTCTCCTTACACAGCACAGATATAAATGTCAGAGCTGGAAAGAATCTCAGGAGTCATCTTGATGAAATCTCATTTTGGAGACACAGAAACTGAGCCTGTAAGAGGTTTAAATTAGTGTTCCCAGATGTTAGCCCATAGATGGTGGTGGGTAGCATTTGTATGTTTTGGAAAAATCGTTACAAATACTGTATGAATTCCCTGTGCCCATCCTTTGGCAGGTATTTAACTCAGATGTAGGTTGGAAATCATTGGTTTCTGTGAGTTGCCAAGTTATCCTGTCACAGCCAGGATTAGAACATGGACTCTCTGCTCTCCACAGTACAACACGTGGCCTTCCTCCATTTATCCAACAGTAAATAACTGTCCCTCTTTTCCACTGATGTGAGACCCTCACTCTGTGAAACCAGTTTCCGGCTATTCCTCCCAGCTTTGAGCTATTCCCAAATTGGATAAATAAATTATCTTTGTTTACATCCACATAGTTCATAAAATGTTCACAAAGACAAGACTAAACCAGAGCTTTTTAGCTCACGTTAGAGCCCATAATGGTGGATACCATTCCATTAACTTGCATCGCTATGGGATCCTTCATTTGTCTAATTGATAATCTTTCCATCTGAACTCCATCCAGTCCTTATTTCTCTAACTTGTCCCCAAATAATATCATGAAAGATGGCAAACACTTGGCTGACATCCAGAACCACTATATCCGACTTTTCCCTCAAATTGCAGCCCTGTGAAACTATCATCAAATCCTTTTAAAAATTAAGATGAAACTATTCTCTATTTCTTAATATTCTCTCCTTCCGTAAAGTCTGTGACCTAGCTCTCCTGGTTTTCTTCAGATCTCTCTGACAATTACTTCTCTAATTCATTGGCTATTTTCCTCTCTGTTGCCTGTAGTCCAGTTTCCATCACATCTACATTCTCACATCATCCTACATGCTCCCCCAGGTTGTCTCATCTAAACCAATGACTTCAACCACCATCTCTCTGCTAATGACTCCAAGATCTGTGGCCACTCTGTTCAAAATGTAGGCCCCATATTCTCAGTCACACCTGGATGTTTGACTGCAGTCTAATACCAGAGATGCCAGTCACTTTTTGTCTGCCAACATCTTCTCAGAAAGGTACCTTCCCACAGCCCATAAAGACTAGCCACAGAGATCACTCTGTGACTTCATCTCTCAGGCCATAGCTGATTCAAGCTGGGCCAGTCAGATTGTAGCCCTTGGCAACTACTTTCTGCTTCTATGGTTTGCTATTCTGGATATTTTGTATGAATGGAATTATATAAGATGCTGTTGGTGTCTGGCTTGTTTCCCTTTGCATAATGTCTTCAAGGCTCATCCACGTTGTAGCATGTATCAGTACTTCATTCCTTTTTATTGTGTAATAATATTTCACTATATGGACATACCACATTTTGCTTATTCATTCATCAGTTGATGGATGTTTGTGTTGTTTCTACTTTCTAGCCATTGTGAATGATGCTATTATAAACATTCATGTACGAATTTTTGTATGAACATATATTTTCAGTTCTCTTGGGTGTATACCTAGGAGTGGAATCACTGGGTCATATGGCAAATCTTTAACTTTTGAGGAATTGCTAAACTTTTTCCAGAGCACCGTGCCATTCTGTGTTCCCACCAGCAATATATAAGGGTTCCAATTTCTTCACGTCCTCACTGACACTTGTTTTTCTGGCTTATTATGATGATGATACCCATTCTGGTGGATCTGAAGTAATATCTCATTGTGGTTTTCTATTTGCCTTTTTCTAATTCCTAATGAGAAAATTTTCATGTGCTTATTAGCCATTTGTATATCTTCTTTGGAGAAAGATCTATTCAAATTCTTTGTCCATTTTCAATTGGGTTATTTGTCTTATTCTTGAATTGTGAGAATTCTTTAAATATTCTGGATACTGGGTCCTTAACAGATAAAATATTTGCATATATTGTCTCCCATTCTATGGGCTATCTTTTCACTTTCTTGATTGTTCTTTTGATGCATAAAAGTTTTTAATTTTGGTAAAGTCTAGTTTATTATTAATAATTTTGCTGCTTGTGCTTTTGATGTCATATTTAAGAAACTATTACCTAATCAAAGTTCATGAAGCTATGTCATAGCTAGGTTTCCTTCTCAGAGTTTTCATAGGTCTTTGATCCATCAGAGATCATTTCTGTATATGGTGGTCCAAATCACTCTTTTGCATGTGGATATTCAGTTGTCTCAGTTCTATATGTTGAAAGACTATTCTTTCCCCATTGAATGGTCTTGGAACCCTTGTAGAATATTTATTGGCCATGCATGTATGGTATATTACTGAACACTCAATTCCATTCCATTGATAAATATGTCTATACTTACACCAGCACCAGACTGTTTTGATTACTGTAGTTTTACATTAATAATAAGTTCTTTAATTGGGAATTGTGAGTCCTCCAACTTTGTTCTTACTTTAATAATTTAAAAGTATGTGTACATCTTCTAAAATAATTTTTAAAGTAATATGTGCTTATTTTATTCAACTTAAAAATTTGCCTAAGAATTTAAGAAAAAAAATGAAAGGAGAAGGCTTATCACTCATTGTCAACCCACTGTTAATGTTCTGAAGCATTTCCTTCCAGTTTTACAAATGTGTCTGTATGTCCATACATAAGTACATATATTCATATTTGTGGAAACTGAAACACATAGCTTTATATTTTGCTTTTCTCCACATAGCATTATATCATGAGTAATTTTACATGTTGGGTGTTTTGTTTTGTTTTGTTTGAGACAGGGTCTCGCTGTGCCCAGGCTAGTGTGCAGTGGCTTGATAATAGCTCACTGCAACCTCAAACTCCTGCGTGATCCTCCTGCCCCAGCCTCTGGAGTAGCTGGGACTACAGGCATGCGCCACCATGCCCAGCTAATTTTTCCAATTTCATAGAGCTGGGGGTGGGTCTCATCATGTTGCTCACGTTAGTCTCAAACTCCTGGCCTCCAGCAGTTCTCCTGCCTCAGCCTCCCCAAGTGCTAGGATTATAGGCGTGAGCCACCACACCTGGCCATGTAATTAAATATCTCGGAAATGTTATTTTAGCAGCTGCATTCTGTTATATAGACATATAATTATTACTCATTCCCCTACAGATAGCCATATAGGCTATTTCTAGTACAGTCTCATAAATGACGATATAATAAACTTGCTTATATAAGTCTTTTGTGCATCTCTAATATCTGTTTTAGGCTAGAAGCCTAGAAGTACAATTACTAGATCAAAGAACATTTTAAGGATTTTGACTTTTATGGTTAAATTCCAGACAATTCCTAATAAAATGTGCAAATTCCAAGTTCTTTATGTATGGATGCAAATACCTTGTCTGTTTTATTTGTAGCTAATTTTCTTCTCCTTTTTTGTGTCTACATTTAAGTTTTGACTTATAGAAGCTTCAGATTTTCCTTTAAATTAGACCTTCTAAGTTTTTCTTTTTATGTATTTTCTTCACTTGCTTTTAGGTTGGTATGCCCTTGTCCAAAAAGAAACCACAAAGATATCAGCCTCTCTCCACTTTCAAGTTTTGCTTTGTTTTGATTTCACTCAGCCACCTAAAGTTTACTTTAGTGCTGTATCTTTAGGAAAGACCTAACTGATTTTTTTCTAATATTTTAGCTATACTATTTTTTTTATTATGGTCTTAAAATGTATATTTTGTAGAGCAGATCTTCTTGATTATGCTGCCTTTTTTGTGGTCTTTTTTCACATTTAATGTGTATTTTTGTCTCCAGATGAATTTTATCAGCGTACTGTCAAATTTTTAAAAATACCATTGAGATTTAGATTGGGATTGCACTAGAACTATACATTAACTTGGCATCTTTACAACATTCATTTTCCCATCCCAGAAAGTCATATATCTCTGTATTTTTATGAATCATAGCCAGGTGTTGTGATTTTCTACACATGGCTCATGCATATAAACTTATCCCTCAAATTTTGTGTGTCTTGTTAAAATTGTACATAGGACCTTTTTGCTGTTTCTCTATTTAAAATATATTCTCAATGATATGTAATCAGTATTTCAATTTGTATTTTTGTCTCTAATCTGTACTTTGTTAGTTTTTCAGTAGAGGCTTTGAAGTTTTAAGGTTACATGATGATATCATTTGCATATGGTTGTTACTGTTGTCTCTTTACTTCCCATAACTATAGCTCTTTTCTTTTTCAAATATAATGGACCATTTAGAACTTTAAAGACAGTATTATACATAACACTGAGAACAAAGGGAATCTTTATCTTATTCCTGTTGGTAATGAGACTACCTCTAGCGCTTGCTTTGCCATTAAGAAAATGGTTGGTTATTGGTTTAAGATAAATATTCTTTTTCATGTCAGGGAAGCACTCTTCTATTCCTGGTTTACTAAGAGATTTTTTTAAAAATAAAGAATCAGAGTTGAACTTTATTACTATCTTGTCATTATCCTTTGAAATAATCATACTGTTTTTATTCTTTCAACAATTGACATTATACGTATGTATAAATGCATACATATACATGTTTCCTAATATAAACCATCTTTATAATCCTGGAAAATATTTTATTTGGTTGTATTACAGTATAGCATTTATCTAATTTTCTGCTGGACTTTTGTTTTTGCTAGTATTTAGCATTTTTCATATCTATACTGCTAAGTAAGACTGGCCTGGCATTTTTGTTGTTGTTGTTGTTGTTTGGTGTTATTTGTGTCATCTTTTGCTATTGTGGCCATTCTGTCTTTATCAAAGGAAAACATTCAGTCATTGTCTGTACTCTGGAACAGTTTGTGTTCATTTAGTGCAGTTTCCCTCTCTCACTCCTCTGGCTCCCACTTTCCCCTCTCCTCCCCACAGCTCTGGTTAACTGCCCACACTCTCCACCAGCCCGTGGGTGACCGATGTCCACAACCAGAGAGGGTCCTCCTCAGGCAGTAAGGCCTCTACAATAATGGCGGGCTCTAGGGGAAATGGACAGAACATCTACAGAATCTGCAACATTCCATAGCCGGACGTGAGAGGCAGAAGATTGAGTGTAAGATCACACAGTGTGAAACCAAACTGGATTCAAACTAGACCTGCCCGTATTTGTCTGTGACCTGGGCAAGTTTTTTAACTTCTTGGTGCCTGTTTCCTCATCTGTGAAAGAAAGATAATCACAGGGTTGTTGTGAGGATTAAGTGAGTCGATACAGGTAACAAGCTGAAAACAGCATTGACATATATCACGTATTGTTTATTCATGTTTATTATTGGGGGGGCGGGCCCCAAAGTAAATTGTGAACCTGCTCCCAACAGTGCACCTGTGGTAAACAGTTACCATTTACAGTTACCTGTATTCTCCTCACTTTCATTTAATGACGTTTCATTTAATGAACTTTTTACAGTTTTACTATTTTCACTAAGAATTTAGAAAGTACAATGCCATGTGCAATATTGAATAATATGACCTCAATTGAAAAATAAAGCCCTGTTTCCATGCATACACATAAACATATACTCATCATTTGGGGGAACATTTAAACCCCTCACCTGAACATATTTTGATAAAGTTTAGTTGCAGCTTATTTTCTGAGAGCTAACACAATGTCTAAGCCACATCTCCCCCAGGAACTCTATCGTACAAGGTCTGCTTCTATCCCTTGCTTTGTCCCTGTAGCTGCCATCTTTGTTACTTAGCAGACAAGAGGCTCCAAGTCGCACTGGCAATTCACATTACAGAAAGCACATCTATTATTTATATGGAATTTGAATTCAATGTGATAGGAGCAAATCGCTTTTCAAAGTGACCAAGAGAGAGGAAAGGGGTTAAGAAGATTCTTGACATAAGACACAAGTTAAAAGCAGAAAAAATGACCCTCCTGTCCCAAGAATGCTACGAGTGGGTTGTTAAGCTCCTTCAACGCACCTCGATTCATCTGCTTCTCCTCATACACATTTGCATGTTTGTCCTTCCCCAAACAGCTAAAGAAAAAAAAGTCGGATGATTCAGGCTGTTTCCATTGTTTCATGAGCAGCCATCCAGTCTGAAAGACTAGGCTAAGAATTCCAAAAGTGGAAAATTTATTGTTTCACTCAAAAATTTTATTAGCCATCTCCCTAAGTATGAAATTGCTTCAGGGAGTTTTATTTTTTCTGCTAGTTTGTCCCTAAGTATTTGAGCCCGTGATTTTTCAAGGGAGCCAAGAGAGCTCTTAACAGATTGCAGGGACTTCCTATGATGCTTTAAAAAGAAGCAGCCATTTACTGTTCTTCCCTGATTTGGAGAAATTCAATAAAATCTTTTTATGCACCCTATTTATTTTCCTAGACACTTAAATTTTTCATGCCTGGCATGCTCAATAATTCAAGTAGAGTTTAAAATGGCCAGGTTTTACTTTCCAAGGATTATCCTCAGGGACTGAGGGTTTAAAAGAATGACAGCCATGAAAAATCCCAGGCCTCCCTCCTGCTGTGCACACTGAACTATCTCTACCAAAAGTAACTTCTGCCTGCTCCACGGGAGGCAACTGCTAGCATCATAACAGTCATTGTAAATCACAGCACATCACACAGCTGACTTTAGAGCAATGGGGCCATCTAGATTCCAAATACGGAAGTACTGAATAGAAAAAGTACCGCTGGGATTCATTTCTAGAGGCTTCTGGAGATCTGCGTATTGAGAGGGTGAAAAGAGAAGCTTGTACATGTCCAAGTCCCTTTAGCAGGTGATCAGAGACAACTCAACCGCCTGATGACTTTCTTCCATACAACACATTCAATGCTAACGTTAAAATATTTATAAATATTTGAATTAAGTATTTTAAATATTAAAAATTGTATTTTATGAATGTTGGCCTAAAGACAAATATATTTCTGTTATATATTAAAATATTTTATTCAACTAAAAAGATTTTTCTTCTTTTGATTTTAAAAGAAATGAAAACATTTTTGTGGGACCCTAAAAGTACTGTGACCCTATGCACTGTGCCTAGTGGATAAAATGGCACTGCTGGTACAAAGCGGGGAAATCAGGGTTTTATAGAGTCTGGAAGTCCCCCTTCCCTTATATTTTTAGAATGCACTGAAAGGTGTCCAAACACCCTGGAGGACTTATCATATTTCTTGGTATTTCGTGCATCTATTTTACATTTTAATGTTTCTTTTAATGCATTAATATAATAGATGACACATTTTAACACAGTAGTGGTGGTTCTCTGTTCCCTAAAACTCTTCATTGAATTGATGATATTGTAAAAATAGGCATCGTCTTAGAGTGCAGGAGGCATGGTAGCCTAGCCATGATGAGGAGAAATGGCCACCCCTGTCGAAACCTTCCTGGACCTGGCTCTCTCCCTTTCCTATCTATCCAGGCACGTGTCAAGAGGCAAATTCTTTGCCATTCATTACCCCACCTTGGAAGCCACACAGCATCACTTCTGTTGTCCTCTTGGTTGAAGCAGTCACAAGTCCACTCCATTCATGGAGGAATGACAAGGTCACATTTAGAACACGTGCGACTGCGGATACTGTTGTGGCCACCTTCGGAGAATGCAATCTGTCAAACATTCCCCCACAGACACAAATACATAGAGGGTTGGGATCATTTCTAAAGGGAAGTGGACAGCAAGAGTGATGAACAAAGACGAATGACGTTTTGCTGTGCCACCATCATCCCATGAGGGAGAGGAGCAGCTGGCTGTGCCTTTTCTTTAAGGAATAGGAGGACATATTCAGTTTGTTCAAGCAATGGGGGTTATTACTGAACTATTTGCTGAGGAATTCAGAAAACAGAAATGACAGAGCATGGCCAGGACGTCCTTCTCAGCCTGCTGAGATGTGGCAGCCCAGTTAGCTCCTGATATCAGTTGTTCCCTTCTTGAGCGCTCTGCCATGTGGTTGCTTTCTGGAGAGTCCACCACCCTCTTCTCTTGCACTTACCAGTTGCCTGGCTCCCTGCTTCTCCACCGTCCGTGGTTTCTGTTCCCTGTGGCTTCTAGCATGTTGTCTTGGCCAGGTTTCCATCACTGATCTAGTCAGCTGTGTCCATCAGCGGGCTCAGTGCTTCTAGACACCTTCCCAACAGAAGCTGCTGAGGGTGTTAACTTCGATTTTATTGGTGATCTTAGAGCACCTAGGAGGAGGCTGGGAGAGGGAGTAACTAAACCATCTTTGCTTATTTCAAGGGTGGTGCCATAGTAGACTCTATTAGCACCCTGGTTGGGACTGAAATTTTTATTTTATTTTATTTTAATGAAGGGGGAAGTGAGGTTCAATTTCTTTTTTGGGGAGGGACTGAAATTTTAGAAGTTGGATTTGCAAGAGCCAATATTAAATGCTACTGTGAATGTAATCACTGCCTTAGAAAAGAGTTCTTTTCCCAACTGCCTCCTCCTCAAGAACCAACAAGGATCCCATGTCATGTGGTTCAAGATAAACACCTTTCATTACCTGCAGAAGTTAATTTTCTAAGGTTGGGTCCAAGGTGAATAAACACAGAGAAAAGAAGACTGAATCTCTGAGGGTAAAATATAAAACAAAGGGAAATAACTTCATCAAAACAACCACCAAGCATCTTCCTGCTCTCCTGTCTCCGTGAGTCTATTGTTTGCCCTATAATTGCTGTCCTTGAACTCATTTGGCCCATACAGCAAAGTATCAGGCCTTTGAATGCAGTACAGGCAGAGCTGACCCAGCTTTTCCAGCTGTTCCAGGCTCATGCAATTGAAGGTCAGGCTTCAAGTGGAGTCAATTCCATGGGGTCTCTGGCCCCAGATCAAGACAGTGCCTCAAACTGGAAATTTCTGTACCATCCTTAGACCCAGTACCAAAGGCAAGCACAGCTTGTCTCACATAAAGGAGCATGCATTATCACCCCCAGAATGACCAGTGACCCCAGAGACCTGCACGGATGTGCTGTGGAACAAACATCAGACTTCCTCTGTAAGAATAGGTCTAGACCTCTTATACTTGCCTGGATTAAACTTAAGCCCATTATCCATAGTGAGGCACCACAATATCGGAAGAATGGGCTCCACTTGTACTCGCTATCAAATTGGTACTAACTGATCAACACTAGGGTGCTCACATGGCAGTAATACTCTCCAGGGATTAGGGGGATGGGGGGGTAAACCCACAACCAAAGGACACGGGGAGCATTGCAGGGGGGAAGAGCATGCCTCTAACCCTCGCTTGGGTGAAGTAAAGACATAAAGTGTAACCATAATGTTTGTACCCTCATAATACCCTGAAATAAAAATAATAATAATAATAAAAAGAACAGGTCTAGGCTGCATCTTCATCTGCTCATTCAGGCAAAGATACATACATTCACAGTGACCAAGCAAAGAACGCAGAGGAACCCAGAATGCAGAGGAAATGCTGCTTAGATCTACAATTTTTGTTCACCTTGTGTATACAGACCTCAAGAAGTGGACTTTTGAGAGGCTGTATTTACTTTATCTTTTTATCACCTCTTAGAATCTAATTCATGTGAAATTTTTTGACATAGGCATGTGTAATCATTTAGGGTATACACGCACATTTCTAAAAGTGCAACTCCTTATGTACGTGTGTGTTTTATTCCTAGCACATTAATTCTTGCTGCTACAAAGCTCTACATTTTATAACATTAAGATTTGATCATTGGGAGCCTTAAATATTTCATATTCGAGAATGGGGAAAATCTTCAGAGAAAAAAATCAGCCAGAAGCAGTAAGTATTTTTTCAAAGGAAAGCGAATTATTAGAGGAGGATAAAACCTTGGATTCCCCTACTAGGCAGTGAATTCCGGCCAATGAATTCAACATGACATCGTCCCTGTCCTTTCCTCTGCAAAACTTAGGGAATGTTTGGCTTCTGGATATATCAGAAAACGGAAGTAGCAAATAGTCTTTATTAATAAAGAACTGACTTTTCCTGAGAGAGATTGTAATCATGGGCTACACACGTGAATCCTTTTAAAGAAATTGCTAGGGGCTGGGGAATTTCCGAGCGCAACCTCCGTTAACCTGCAAATTGAGCAAAACACACATCTGTTCTTTAACTGCACAGCATTTCGAATCAAAACAAACAAGTCCTTCCACGGAAAGGGGCCTACTTTCCTGGTGGTAGGAAAGTAGCCTCGACACCCTTTGTACTGTAGAGCACGTCTCCCCTTCAGTCCAGAAAGCAGCGAGCTCACCGTCAAGATCACCCGCGGCAGTCTTTGTTGCAGTCACCATTCGCGGCCACTAGATGGCGGGAGAGGACTGAGTTGGGGCCCTGGCGCCGGTTCCTTCCACCCTGCAGGGGGAGGATCACTTTTGTTTCTCTGCTTTTTCTTTCTGCCCCTTTGTTTGACTTCACCATTTTCTGTCTCCCTTTCTCTCCGCTGTAGTTACACGGCTCACCTTTCCTTCAGCACCTCCGTTCCAGAAAAGCCCTGTCTCCAGCATGCGAGCTGGAACCACACAGAGCTCTCGCGCTGCCCGCGTCTCTCCCGCGCCAGCCGCCCCGCGGCCAAGCGCAAGCGTTGCTCCCCGTCCTCCGCGGCTCTTTGCAAATGTCATCCGGTCCGCCAGGTGGTCACAGCTCACGATGGGCCTGCTGCTCTGCTGCGTGTAACTTGGGGATACAGCTGTTTATGCAGGTATTACCACCACCACCACCAACGACAACACCAACAACAACAACGACGACAAAAAGCAGCTTCGGACTATGCGAATCAGAATATTACACTCTTGTGATGCTGGGAATAAGAGAAAAAGAAGATTCCTGTGAGGGAATGAAGACCAGATTGGGCCCCAGACCTGTTGTCTCTCCACCCTGTATGGACCCAGGAAAGAATGCAGACGGCCCTGTCGTTAACAGCTGATTTTAAGAGCCATTCTTTCTAAAGAGCACATGAGTTTTATTTTTTTAAATGAGTTAATAATCTGGGAGACCAAACCAGGCCTGCAGAGCCTGGGGGGAGAGCCCCTGCCAGACCTTTGCCACCTCGCCCGGTGGAGAGCAGAGGAAAAGGATTCCCAGAATCAAGGGTGGCGGAGGGAAACGGGGTCCCCCAGGCCTCTTATGGGGCAAATAGAGATCTATGTTCTCCTTGAGGCAGAGGGGTAACTCCCACAAATGTCAATGGGATTTGACAAGAGAGAGGGAAACTCCACACTAGCAGGAGAGACACTGAGTTCTGCTTCTTCCCGGCAGACCTGCCAGAGCATCCGGGGCCAGCCTGGAGTCAGAAGGGACCTTAGCAGGCGGCCCTCATCAGCACCTCCACCCATGAGGGATCCCCCACACATGGTCGCCCAGGCCCTGCTATGAACCTGGGGCAGAGAGGGTCCCTGTGCTTCAGGCTGGAAAATTCCTGTGCAGTCTATCTGAGGACTTAAGCTCACTTGGCTGGGTTTACAGCCCATCTCTGCCAAGTTTCCGGCTCAGTCTAGTTTCCTCCTCTATAAAATGGAGATGATAATGGTACTTACTTCACCTGAAGATCAAATGGATTTATGAAAGTTAAGTGCTTAAAAAATATTTGGCCCATGTAAAGTGTATCTAAATGATAATTATTATATTACTATTATTATTACTACTATTCATTTGGGTCTAGTGTTGACACCTTACTCTCATGAAGCAGAATCTAGCTCTAAGGAAACACACCTCAGTGCCATGGTGGAAACATTCCATGATGACAGCCTAAGCAGCTATGCAATGAAAATCCCTCTCCTCCCCCCACAACACACACATATTTGGGGCAAATTAGACCAGGATGGGCCAAGTTTCTCATCTCGTCTCTTTTCCTCAATGGCAGCAGTGTGATTTATGGCTCTCAGGGGAGAGCTGACCAAACTCAGTTGTTTCAGCTGACCTTGCCTGGGAGTTTTCAGGTTGATGTGAAATCCAATGGGGTGTGAACTAAAACCCAATAATATCTTCTGAAAACCCAATGCACTGAGCTCAACAAGGGATGAAACCAAACCCAACCAAACCTCCCTCTTGCTTTGTGCTCCTAGAGCTCACAAACAGCCTGCCACTTCTGACCCGGACTGCTCGGGAGGGTCTGCTGCATCTGGCTGGGGCAACAGGGCACCGGGCCACTGTTTTCTGGGCAGCAGAGAGGCGGCAGGTCCCCTGCTCACGCCTGGAGCTGGCCCCATGCCAGTGCCCTCAGAAGCCAGGCAGCTTCTATCCTGAGGACTCCTAGGGGCTGGTTATGCAGGGAAAGTGAGACTTTGCTAGACGACATTCAGACACTCAGAAAACATGGCATGATTTCCTCCCACCACCAGGAAGCAGGTTCTAGGTCTTTCCAAATCCTTGAGAACTTCTAAACCAAAAAGCTGTTCCATACTAAGAGTTTGCACTAGGGCCTGGAGATACTAGAACCTTCTCTCTTAAAAGGGCGTGTCTCTCTGAAACAGTATGGTTTCTAGGAGATTCTGAAATGACATACTTAACACAGAGCTAGAGTCAAAAAGATGGAGGGAGAGGTTTCTGGGTAGGGGTTAAGTACATGGGCTTTGAAGCCAGGCAGAGCTGGGTTCAAGTCCCAGCTCATACTCTTAACAGCTGGGTGACCTTGAGAAAGCCCCCTGATCCCTCTGAGGTTCTCTTTATTCCATTTCTCTCCACCCGCTCTTCATCTTACCTGTCTAGCCCAACGTTTTTTGTAGTTCATGTTCCATTCAGAAGAAAAGATCAGTGAGAACTGGGATTTATAATTATAATCATCCAAATTAATTGGGTACAATGCTCAACACTTTATATTAATTTCGTTTAATCCTCAGAACACTTTTATAAGGTAGGTATGTATTGCTATGACTCACATTTTACCAGTGAGGAAACAGAGGTTTAGGGAGGTTGCCAAAGGCTTAGAATGGTACTTACTGGTTACCTCTGGTTATGTTAGTCCTTAGTTTAAAATCCTGCCATAGATTTATCTTCAGGATAAAATAAAATTCTTTAACATAGCACACAGGACCCATCATGGAGCAGCACTTTATGATTTGGCAGTTAACCAGTGTCCTTCTCACTCCTCACTTGCAGCCTACCCTCCGGCCACACTGAGCTGTTCAGCCTTGCCTAGTCAACTGAGGTGTTCTTGTACCTCCAAGGCTCTGCACAAACTCTTTTCCTCTTCCTTCCTCTCCTTCTCTACCTGGCTAACTCTGAGTATCCTTCAAGACATGGCTCAGGCATTCTTTTGTCTGAAGAGTAGCCCCTAGGCCCCCACAGTTTGGAATAAATGAATGCCCTTTCCAAGTGATCTCGTAGCTTCTGGGTCTGCCTCTGGCAAGCGTGATAAATGTCTGCTCACTAATCTGCCCCCACACCCAGGCAGTAGCAGCTTGGTGGCAGATGATATGTCTATTGCTTTTGTATCCTCAAATCTTATCACAGTCTTTGGCACATAATAGGTGATCAATAAATACTTGTTGAGTGAATAACTACATTTTTAAAAGGTATAGAAATGATTGGAAGGCAGATTTGGGCTCTAGTTAAAGAATTTTCTAGATATAAGATCATATCATCAGCAAAAAGTGACAGTTTGACCTCCTTTTTCTGTATTTGGTTACCTTTATTTCTTTCCCTTGCCTGATTGCTCTGGCTAGGACTTCCAGCACTATGTTGAATAGAAGTGATGATCATGGGCACCCTTGTCTTGTTCTAGTTCTTAGTGGGAATGCTTTCAACTTTTCCCCATTCAATGTGATGTTGGCTGTGAGTTTGTCATATATGGCTTTAATAATCTTGAGATATAGTCCTTCTATGCTTAGTTTCTTGAGAGCTTTTATTAGGAAAGGGTGCTGAATTTTGTTGCATGCTTTTTCTACATCTATTGAGATAATCAGATGGTCTTTGTTTTTCCTTCTGTTTATGCAGTGAATCACATTTATTGATTTACATATGTTGAACCATCTTTGTACCCTTGGGATGCCAACTTGGTCATGGTGGATTATTTTTTTGATGTGCTCTTGAATTCAGGTTGCTAGTATTTTATTGAAGATTTTTGCATCTATATTCATAAGGCATATTGGTCTGTAGTTTTCTGTTATGTCCTTTCCTGGCTTTGGTATCAAGGTGATATTGACTTCATAGAATGAGTTAGGGAGGATTCCCTCCTTCTTGATATTATGGAATAATTTCCACAGTATGGGTATCAGCTCTTCTTTGTAGGTCTGGTAAAATTCAGCTGTGAATCCATCTGGTCCGGGGCTTTGTTTTAGTTTGAAGATTTTTCATTACTGCTTCAATCTTGTTGCTCCTTATTGGTCTGTTCAGGAGTTCTATTTCTTCCTGAGTCTTGGGAAGTTGTGTGTTTCCAGGAATTTGTCCATTTCCTCTACATTTTTGAGTTTATGTGTGTAGAGATTTTCATAGTATTTGTAGTATTTTTGTATTTCCATGGTATCAGTTATAATATCTTCATTTTTATTTCTGATTGAGCTTATTTGGATCCTTGCTCTTCTGTTCCTGGTTAATCTAGCAAGAGGTCTATTAATTTTGTTTATCTTATCAAAGAACTAACTTTTTGTTTCATTGATCCTTTGTATTGTTTTTTTGTTTTTCATTACATTTAGTTCTGCTCTAACCTTAGTTATTTCTTTTCTTCTGCTGGCTTTGGGTTTGGTTTGCTCTTCCTTTTCTAGTTCCTTGAGACATGTCATCAGATTGTTAGTTTATGATCTTTCTGTCTTTTTGATGTATGCATTTAAGGCTGCATTTGAATTTTTCCCTTAGGATTGCTTTTGCTGACTTCCATATATTTTGGTAGCTTCTATCCCTTTGTCATTCAGTTCAAGGAAACTTTTGATTTCCATCTTAATTTCGTTATTGACTCAATAATCATTCAGCAGCATGTTGTTTAATTTCCATGACTTTATGAAGAATTGAGTGTTTCTCTTGGAGTTGATTTCTAGTTTGATTCCCCTGTGATCTGAGAAGATACATGATATGACTTCCACTTTTCTGAACTTGTAGAGACATGTTTTGTGGCCTAAGATATGATCAATCTTGGAGAATATTCCTTGTGCTGATGAGAAGAATCTATATTCAGTAGTTTTTGGATAAAATGTTCTGGAAATGTCTGTTAGGCCCATTTGTTCTAGAGTCCCATTTAAGTCCAGTGTTTCTTTATTTATTTTCTGCTTGGATGATCTGTCCAGCTCTGTCAGTGGGTGCTAAAGTCCCTGATTCAGACCATTCATGTCGATTGATAGAATCGATATGGGGATGCTGTTCTGTTCATCCTGTTGGAAATTGTTATTGTTTTGTTTTACCTCTTATGCTATCATTTTATATGAGCATTGATGCCCCCACTTTTCAGATGAGGTAGCTGAGCACAGAGAGGTTAAGTAACTTGCACAAGGCTACAGAGCTATCTTACCCAGGTAGTCTGACTTCGGAGTTCATGAATCCATTAGGAGGGACCAATGAGGTATTAACAGGCATTGGTGAGGAGAGGCTGTGGTCAGCACCTGTACTGGGAAAATGCTGTGTTCAGTAACATCCCATTATTAGGGGTTCTGGGAGTCCTGAGATGAAATATTGCTCACATTGTAATTTATCATTCCCTGGCTCAATTAGCCACATCACCTTTTTGGGTGTGGTGACACCTGTTAACATGTCTCAGGTCACGGGAGTTAACAGTTAAGGAAATGCAGTCCCACAAGGGAGCTGGTAACCCTCAGCCTCTTTCCAGATCATCCTGCCGCATTGATTCCATCTGATGTTCCCAATGCAACACTTTTATCATGTCGCTTCCCTTCTCAAAGCTTGTCAACAGGTCCTCCCAGTCCCAAGATTAACTCCAAATTCCTCAACCTGAGACTAAAGAGGGCTCTTTTCACTGCCCTTACCCTGGATTCTCACCAATGCAGTCTCGGGCAGTGGAGACCAGGATGCCCTTGACCCTGAGCAAGACATCACGTTCCTCATTTTGGAAATTCTGATAGATTCTGCCAAATTGGTCTTAAATTGGCTAATGGAAATGATTTCTGAAAACTTACACAGTCATGTGCCACATAATGATGTTTGGTCAACAGTGGACTGTGGTCCTATAAGATAACTGAGCTGAAAAAATCCTGTCACCTAGTGATGTCATAATGTCATAATACAGAGCATTACTCATGTGTTTGTGGCGATGCTGGTGTAAACAAACCTACTGTGCTGCCGGTCGTATAAAAGTAAAGCACATGCAATTGTGTACAGTACATAATACTTGATAATGATAATAAATGACTATGTTACTGGTTTATGTATTTACTATGCTATACTTTTAATGGTTATTTTAGTGTGTACTCTTCCTACTTATTAAAAAAACCCGGTTAACTATAAAACAGCCTCAGGCAGGTCCTTCAGGAGGTTTCCAGAAGAAGGCATTGTTATCACAGGAAATGACAGCTCCTTGCATGTTACTGCCCCTGAAGACCTCCAGTGGGACAAGATGTGGAGCTGGAAGACAGTGATACTGATGATTCCAACCCTGTGTAGGCCTAGGCTTACGTGTGTGTTTGCATCTCAGTTTTTAACAGAAAAGACTAAAAAGTAAAAAAATAAAAAATTTTGAAAATAGGAAAAAAGATTATAGAATAAGAATATAAAGAAAATATTTTTGTACAGCTGTAATTAAATGTTTGCATTTTAAGCTAAACAATATTACAGAAGTCAAAAAGTCAAAAAAATTAAAGTTTATAAAGTAAAAAAATTATAGTAAGCTAAGATTAATTTATTATTGAAGAAATAAATTTTTGGATAAATTTAGTGTAGCCTAAGTGTACAGTGTTTATAAAATCTACAGTGATGTACAGTAATGTCCTGAGCCTTCACATTCACTCACCACTCACCCACTGACTCACCCAGAACAACTTCCAGTCCTGCAAGCTCTATTTATAGTAACCACCTTATACATGGGTATCATTTTTTTTTATCTTTTATATTGTATTTTTACTGTACCTTTTCCATGTTTGTGTGTTTAGATACACAAATAGTCACCATTGTGTTACAGTTGCCTACAGTATTCAGTGCAGTAACATGCTGTACCAGTTTGTAGTCTAGGAGTAATGGGCTATACCATGTAGTCTAGGTGTGTACTAGGCTATATCGTCTAGGTTTGTGTAAATACACTCTGTGATGTTCTCATAATGATGAAGTCGCCTAAGGCTGCATTTCTCAGGATGTGTCTCCATCATGAAGTGACGCAAGACTGTACATCATGTGCTGCCACTAGAGTCTTCTCGGGGACCATCTGGCTCGGGAGTTGTCAATCTCTTTTAGGACAAGATTTGAGAATGTGTGGGAAGGCATGGATTCTCTTGGGGAGGGGGGTGCACATATAGATATGTTACCTAAATGAATATCAGGAAGGTTCACTGATCCCCTGAAGACCACTCATGGACTCCAGGCCCTGATAAAGTCCAACTTTCTCATTCACAGCTAGGAAACAGGGTGTCAGAGACTTTATGTCCACATTCAGATAGCTTGAGAGTGGTCAAGCTGAGATTTATACCTAGGTCCTCTGACTCTTTAAGCCTGTGTCTATTTTTATGGTTTCTGATGAGGAAAACTTTACTAATTTTACTGCACACTACAATAGGTCAAGCGTGAACTGCTTATCCCTTGTACTTCAGTATGGGATTGGTTTTAGCAGAATTCATTAAATTCATGTGACTGACACTAGTGCTGACCAACAGTGTTGACACTTTTCAAGAAAAGACATTAAATAATAATGATGACTGTAGAATGCTAATTAACAGGGTAGGAAGCAAAAATTCATTAAACAAAAAATAAAAACACTCTACAGTTGAGAAAGAATGACAACATCAATAGCCAAAACCAGCACCAACAGACACAAGACCATCCTTCCAGCCAAGTAAGATAATCAAAAGATGTGTGAAGTCAGGCTGCAGTCTTGATCGGTCGGGCATTCAAACTAAGGCCCACACATTATCATGGTGAAAGTTCACAGGAAGAGCAATTATAATTGAGAATCAAGAGGACTGGGAAGCTGAAAACTCATGGAACTTCCACATTCAATAATGTAATTTTAAAATGAATTTTTTGACAATTACAACATACAAGATAATATATTTAATACATAAAATAAGAGAAAAACAGCAATTCTTTCTCATAAAGCAAAAATCTATTTAGAATGTTAAGGATTTCCATTTTTTCTCAATGTTTTTCTTGTTCTAATTAAAGCACACAAACATCATACTCATATAGAGAATTTATTCACTTACCACAAAGGAGATGTAGACAAAAAAAATCTAAATTGACTAAGAAATCTATTGTTCAAACTTTTAGATTCAAATTACAGACAAAATGGTACATGTCACCCTCAAATTAGGGTGACCAACCATTTTGGTTTTTCCAGGACTGTCCCATATTTAGCATGGAAAGTCCCATGTCCCAGATTATCCCTCAGTCCCAGGGCAAGCAAGATAGTTGGTCACCTTCCCTCAGACAACATGAGAACAACTAAAATAGTTATGTCTTCTAAAATCTTTCAATATATAAAATTTCTACACAGTAACAATGAATTCATTGAACAAAGAAATAAAAAAATTAAGTTGACTATTTCACATTATAGATAAAACTTTTTTTTTTTAATTTTGAGATTTAGCTTTTTCATTATGTAGAAAGAGAATCAGTGTTGTTAATTTAGGAGGAAAAAAAAAACAACCACTATGTATCAGCCACCACGGCGAACAATGGAAATTTCTCATGTATCCACATCCCACAATTCTCACAGCCCCATTAAACACAAGAGTATAGAAACAAATACCAGAATAAATTCATTTGGTGAAACACTAAAAAATATTACTGAACACAGGAGAAAAGGGAAACCATTTACAGTCAAAGCTATCAGGAAAATATTTTTGTTGTGAAATGGTCATTGTTTCTTTTTCTTAGATGAGAGGGTGCTGTGTACAGATGAAAGCCTGGGAAGGATTGTCAGAATTCCTGGTAGATAAATTTTAACTGCCACTAATTCACTACTGAATAACACGAGACAAATTACATAAGCCAATTTTTTCTCACATGAATTTTCTGCAAAATTGTAGTGAAATTTAGCTTGTAGCAATATTATGAACCTGAATTAATAATTTTATGCATCTGCTAATGAAGGAGCTATAGACAAAAAAAGAAGGTGGAGAAATATATATTAAAATGACATCCTGAATTCCTTTATGATTGTTGGCAAAATTTAATGTATGTTATGATTATTTCCTTTTTATCGTATGGGTGACTTAGGTCATGAGAAGTTACCCAAGTTCATCCCCCTGGTATGTGGAAGAAGAGGGCTACTACTCAGAACTTCTGAATTCTAGTCTGGTGTTCTTTTTAGTTTTCGACTCTTTCCACTGTGGTTCAGACTCGTTGAGGCGTTGAGAACCTGATGACAGTTACATAACCCTTCCCTTGAAAAAATACACAAGTGCACAGGTTTGATCCTCTCAGTTACGAGATCCGGGACAAGAGTCCAGATGGAGGCCCATATACTGTATGCCACAGGTTTGCCCTCGTCCCCCCAGCTCTACTCTGCCCGTAACAGTCTCAGGTTCTCCTGTCATCACTACCGTCACCCTTTTAAGCTCTTTAAAAGAATCTAAGGCTGGGAGGCCAGGTTCAAATTCAGAGTTCTTGGACTTTTTGGAGTTTCTTGCTGGAAAGTGGTGGCCTTCCATCACTGGACTTGGGGAAGAGGCTTGTGCTCTTCGGGCGGAGAATTTCTGGGTTCTAGGAGCAGAATCATGGGCCAAAAAAAGAGGGAGTAGGCTTATGGTGGGCACTTTCCTGTGGCCTCCTGGTTACCATATCCTGTTGACGGGAAAGCCTGAGCAGGGCACTCTATGGGACCCCTCTTTGCCTGATCTAAAAACAGTATTGCATGTACACATACTCAACTCTACATACAGTTTCTGAGATTCACGACTGTCCTATATCTCTTCTATAGATTCCAGTTTAGGAACTTCTGATATCATTACTTAAGAATAACAGTCAATCCCATTTGCATTGTTCTCAATAGAGTATATAATCTTTCACACTTAAAAGCTCATAATCTCACTCATTTGATTCTTATTTTCATTCATCTATTCAATTCATTCATCCACTTGTCAGAGAATGTGCCAGGGGCTGGGCTATCAAAAACAGTTCCTTCAAAATGTTCCACAGAGTTACATAGGACCAAGCAATTCTCCTAAGTATAGATTCAAAAGGAATAAAACATATGTTCACTTAAGAACTTGTACACGAATCTTCCCAGCATTATTTATAATAGCTCAAAAGTAGAAACAACCCAAATGTTCACCAACTGATAACGGATAAGCAAATGCGGTATATCCATAAAATAATATGGAATATCGCCTCACAATAAAAAGGAATAAAGTACTGATACATGCTACAATGTGAATGAACCTTGAAAATACTACGGTAAGTGAAAGACGCAGGCTCAAAAGCCATTTATAGCACGACTCCATTTATATGAGGTGCCCACACAGAGAGAAGGATTAGCGGTTGCCACCAGTACCCTGAGAGGGAGGAATGGGGAGTGACTGCCAATGGGTACAGATGTTTCTTTTTTGGGGTGATGAAAACGTTCTGGACTTAGTTGTGATGGTAACACACAAATTTTACACTAAATATACTATACCTCCTGAATGCACTAAAAACCACTGAGTGGCACATTTTGAAAAGGTGAATTTTATACCGTTTGAATTATAGCTTAATAAAAAAAGTTTTAAAACAAAGTAAATTTTCAGAACGAAACAAAACTGATCGTGTTCTTGCTTTCGTGAAACCTGCAGTGTGGCTCTACGCGAGGCCTCCGCGCTGCTTAGGGCGGTGCCAACTCAGGGCGGTTGGGCCCCAAAGCAGACCCATCATATTATCTGTCCCCCCTCCTGGCAGGCCAGTCAGGGACTTGGCAGGGAAGGAGCAGGTGGCTTAGAGCCCCAGCGCCGTTCTCCTGGGCGGCCCCTCCAGCCCGGGCACGCACTGCGCCCCGCCCCGGCCCCGCACCCCGCCGCGGGGCTCCTCAGCCTCCTGCGCCGCCTGCCGGGCCGAACACGCAGCCGGCACATCCCGCCTGATGTGAGTGGTAATTTCCTTTGGGGGTTTCGCTCACGTGCAGCCCTGGGAAAATCGTGGCGCAGAACTTTCAGAGAGGAAATGTGAGGAAGCTGCGGCCTCAAGGCCACATGTGGCCCTCCAGATCCCGAAGGGCGGACCGCCCCCCACCCTCGACAGAATCCGAAGTTGGGATTCGGCCAAAAGGCCGCACTCAAGGATCCGGAAGGCCACAGGTTCCCCAGCCCTGAATCGGGAACTTTCCCTTTCGCTTGATGAGCGCCGCTGCAGAGGGTTGATTAACCCAGCGGGGCGTCGCGCCGGGTGGAGGACGGAGCAGCGCGTGCAGTTCTGGTTTCTTCTCCTCTGGGAGAGGAGGAGGAGGTGGGGGAACAGATTTCGAATGTGGAGGTTTGGGGTGGAGGAGGGAGAGCTGGCAGCAATCTCATGGACACGAGATTTGGTCATTTTTGTGGCTCCAGAAATTTGTTTTCTTGATGGTTAAGGAGAAGTAGGTTTCTTTCTGTTGGGACCCATTACTCTTTTTTTTTTTTTGGTGTAGTTGTCGGTTCCCACTTTAGCCATGAGGGTGAAGAGGGGACAGGGTGGGGTGGAAAATAGTCCTCAATGTTGGGCCAAAGACCGCCTGTATTTGCATCACTTGGGTTGCTTGTAAAAATAGATCCCCACGCTGACCTGATGTATTGGAAATGGGATTGGGGGATAGCGGAGTTCTAATGCAAGAATGTGTGTTTTTAACAGCCTTGCTGGATGATTATTAAGCAAACTAACGTTTAAAAGCCTCTGGTGACCACGAAGTACTTGCTGCTGAAGAGTTCAGTTCTGGGTGGGCTACGGGATTCGCAAGAGAATCAGAAGTAACTAAAATCGCAAAGTAAAAACAGCACTTGAGAGCAGCAGAGTTGAAAGGGACAGGGTAGAGAATACCAATTAATGTCTAATTCTATTTGAAAAAATTAGAAAAACAAAACAAAACTGCCGTGGGACCCTCCTCCTATTCTATCACCACTCCACCTATTCACCCGCCCTGGGATGCGAGCTCAGACTGGTGCAGGGTTAATTCTTGTCTGCTCAGCAGGCCTTACCCATGTACTCAGTACCGGCCTGTTGTCTGTCAGTGAGTGGCTGGTGCTGAGTGGTACAAGAGGCTAAGTCCAGCTTATTGCGGTTGACGTTGTCTTTGCCAGAGCTGTTGTAAATGCTCTTCCCCCTTGTGTCTGATGTGTGTCCCAGTGCGAGGAGCTCATGGGAGGAGGGTCACCAAGTTAAACCATGGCGAGGTGTTACGGAGATAGACGTGTAAACCCCACCAGTCTGAGTAAAGTCAACTCAATCCATCATCCTGAGCCCTGGAAGCAACCTCCAGATGGGAAGCAACAGGAGACTAGGAAGAGAAAGAGCTTTGCTACAAGAAAAGGAGTATTTAATAAGTGCCTTAAAATTTTTAGAAAAGACAGACTTTGAAACCTAAGGCTTCAAGTAACCACAGAAAGTTGTGAAAAGAATTCATCTGGGCATGAGGGTAGATGTCAGCAAGTCATGTTCAAGCGTCAGTTAAACCCAAATGTTAAGTTTTATGGTAAATGAGGCTGACACCGTAATAAAACTTAGAGCTTACCATGATGTCTGAGGCCTTGATAACCTGTGTTATCTATTTTTTTTGGTACTCCTTAACTATTTAGCTTTGTATATATCATAAAGACCTAGTGGCCTTATTGTTCTAGCGTTTGCGTTGTTAGTTGTCTTTACTTTTTAAAATAAAGCAGCTTACAATAGTACAAGTGATTAAAAAGCTGGAAGTGGGAGCCTTTCGATTATGAGGTTTATTTTTCAAAGCTGCAAAGGTAAGAATAGTAGAAGAACTAAAAATAACAATATAAATATAAAACACTTGGAGGCAGAGGAGGAAGCTTAAAATAAATGAGCTAAATCCTCCCCTTTTCATATTAAGGTGTCTAGAGATATTATCTCAAGTTGATAAATGGAGAGAACCAGGTTAAGCCTCTTATCTAGATTTATGGAGGTAACCGCTAGAAGAACCAAAAACAAACAGTTAAAAGAGGTTGAAGCTGGGGATGAGAGTGGCTGGAGGCAGAGAGCAAAGAGGTACAGGCCGCTGCTGTTCGGACTTAAGTTCTTTGGTCTTCATCGATATGTTCCCACACATGTGTATTACTTCAGTGGATTTTTTTTTTTTTTTATCAAGAAACAAAAAGTTAGGAGAAAGGAAAACATGGTAGGAACATAAAATTGAGTCAAGAATTAGGTTTAAAAACATGACCACATTGATTTGCACATTTGCTGCAGCTGGGCCACACGTTTGGCTCTGACCGGTGCAAGAGCCAGGGTAAAGGGCCCCCTGGTTGGCCCATTCATAATGTCCATAAGATGAAAACAGACCAATTCTTTGGGAGAATTTCAGCTGCTCTTTGGTATGAAAATGTTGGAATGAAATTTCTTCAGGAGGTTTTCCTAAAAAAGACATGGAGAGGTGATTAACATCCTCAGCAAAGTCTTTGAACTGTATAGAATAATGGTTTTCATGGTTTTTCTTTTTATCCTTAGAATGAATCGTAACCCAGATTGTTACGAGTAAAGTGTGGACTGAATAAATACTTCCATGGGAATGCAGCTCCCTCCTTGATCTAGGGATAGATTTTAGAATATTTGGAAAAGTAGATGTAGTTTATAACAACAGAATCATTAGTTTTAATTTTAAATGATTAAAATTGAATTTCTCTCAGCTGAACTATTGAAAATTATCAGGCGACAATGAGCTTGAAACTGTATTTTCTAATGAACAACTGGATTATAACTAATCAATGTTGTCTGTTGAAATGGATCTATGTGCCCTAGCAGCCAATTAAGTTGAGAGATACTTGTTTATGATATTTGCATCTATGCAAACATAAAATACTGTTACAAACAGAACTCTGTATGCGTATATACATTTCCTGTGCCTCTCTGGACACCAAAGCTGTATTCTAATGCTGTCCTCAGGAGGATGCATGTGGTGGAGACAGCTTTATAAATGACATGTTGTATTTCTGCTATTTCGGCAATTAGATAACATTACACAGAAACTTAAATTTAATTTTTACAGTAGCAATTTTAGTTTGCTTCTTAGGAAAGCAATATGTTTATTAAAAATGAAAATACATAAAAAGAAGAAATTAGAATAGTTTATGTTAATAGCATTAACACTATTAACCATTTCATCAGTTTCTTCTATACACATATATATAGATTAAAAACAGTGTCCATCTTTCCATGTCATTAGACATTCTTGCAAAAAATCTCTTTTAAAGTCCACATAACCCATCATTTTGGTATATATTTGGGTTATTTAATCAATTGCCTACTTTTGGACATCCATTTTTTTAAAACATGATATAGAAACTCAATTTTAAAGGTTGAATTGTTACTTTAACATATTATTTCTCAAAAGAAAAATCTGAGAAGCCTAAAAGAAATTGTAAACAGGATAGAAATATTTTAAGGTCCCATATGACTTATATGGACATGGTTTTAAGGCTACTTTTAGTAATTTCTCAATACTTTGACACTTCCTTTCAGTTTTGAAAGAGAAATTTCATGGTGATAAATAGAAATGTGGTTTATTAAGGTGACTTAAATTATAGAATTGACTACAAACTCCAAAGTAGTTTCATTCTGTTTCCTATTTTTAATGTTATCGGTTAGGCAAGACACTAAAACTCGCTTGGACCTACAAGTCTCCAGTTCTCTTTGCCTTATTTTAACACTTACATGACTAGGGAATATGACTTCCCTGGTTTGTTAATTCATTAGCACAGTGGTTCTTTAATTACTGCATGGATTCTTGGTGTTTTGTAAGCTGAGATGATTGAAATGTTTTATTGCTAAAATTCAGTAATGTATGCATTTTTTGAGTTTCCAGAAAAAAAAATAGTTACCAGAAAGATTTTCTCATTTAAAATTTTTCACTCCACAAATTTTACTTAAAACTTTGGCATCTGCTACAGATCGTCTCCTTCACATTACTTACAAAAAACCCCAAACCAAACCTAAACAAAACAAAACCCTTACAAATAAGCAACAAACAAATGGTCTTAGGAGATGAAAAAAACTCATAAGAAATCTGCTGTGTCTAGACCCACTTTTTTTTTTCATAGATGTAACTACTTATGGTAGATCATGTAGATAAATAGGTAGGTAGTATATGTCTCCTAGTAATCTTGTCTCTGGATTCTAGTTTATATAACAGAACTGAGTATATCAACAAATCCTGGTGTTCTGTGAAGGATATGGTGTCATCTAGGTGTTTGGACTCCTAAACCTGAGAACTACAGTTATGTGTTGCTTAACGACAGGGATGCGTTCTGAGAAATGCATAGTTAGGTGATTTTGTCATTGTGTGAACATCATAGAATCTACTCACACAAACCTAAATGGTATAGCCTACTATACGCCAAGGCTCTGTGGTATAGCCTATTGCTCCTAGGCTACAAACCTGTACGGCATGTTACTGTACTGAATATTGTTGTCAATTGTAACACGATGGTAAGTATTTGTATATCTAAACATAGAAAAGTACAGTAAAAACATGGTAGAAGATTTTAAAACATGGTAACCCTGTCTAGGGCACTTACCGTGAATGGAGCTTGCGGGACTGGAAATTGCTCTGGGTGAGTTAGTGAGTGAGTGGTGAGTGAATGTGAAGGCCTAGGACATTACAGTGCACTACTGTAGACTTTATAAACACTGTACATTTAGGCTACACTAAATTTATGAAAAATAAAGTAATTGCACTACGATATTTCCACTGCTACAAAGTCCCTAGGAGATAGGAATTTTTCAGCTCCGTTATAATCTTATGGGACAATTCAGTTGTATATGTGGTCTGTCATTGACTGAAGCGTCATTATGCTGTGCATGACTGTAATGCTGTAGGTAGAACATAGACTGACAGCCCTTAGTGAATTACACCTCTGCTAAAAATCACGACTTCTGCCAAAGCCCTTCTCCAGAAATCCCTGGCACACTCAGATAAAATGCTCCAACTCACATAGAGTGTTTTGCAGTAGCACAGGCCTCCGACAGAGTTCTTCTCCACCCCAGGCTGTAACAATAGCACTTCAACTGATTGAACACTTCTGCGTAGCAGCTATCTCACTGCTCATGACAGCCCTTGGGGGTTGGGGGATTGCTACCATTCCCCTTGTACCCACAGGGAAGCGAAGGTGTAGAGGGTAAGAGACTCATTCAAGACTGCAAAGCTTTTAAGTGCCACTTTTGTATTGTTTTTCTTTAGGGTTTTTCTCTGCACTGCTCCCAGCTCCTGTCTGAACGTAGTTGTAAGAGGCATCTCTTACCTTTTAAATATGGGATTTCAGATATAATACCTGACAGGGGAACACAAACAAGAGATTTTTGTTTACTATTAAGATAAAAGCCCTGCTACTTGGTATTTTGTATAGAATTAATAGTCGAGGGGTACTTTTAAGGACAAGGGCAGGTGAGCTTTTGAGGTCTTATCATGTGTCATACGTTAGCTTAGTGAGAGGCTCCATTTCTAGCACCTATTTGCTCTGCAATTTTGGAAGGGTTGTATGTTCTGGTTGAGTATCTATTTCCTCATTTACAAATTCTGGGGCTTGGACTAGATAAGTGCTCATGTCTCCTAGTGCCAACCTTTTCTGATATTAAGACCCTCACCTCACACCCCCCTCCAAAGGGCATGTGGGATCTGCAGATCCTACTGAGTTTTTCACAAGTGTCTCTGTGGACTTGCTATGTCAGTGAGTCTGTAGATTCAGCTCAGAAGCATGGCTGACACCGGGCCATTCGTTCCACTCACACTCAAGGTGAAAAGTTAGAAAAAGGTGATTTTATTTGGGACGAGCCTTCTGGCCTGCAATGCCTGCTCCCAAGGGCGCCCTCTCAATGCACAGTTCAAAGCACTGCCTAACGTGAATGCTGATCCCAGTGTGGCTTTTTGTAAAGCCAAATGCCACTGACAAAAAAATGGGAAAGCCTCTCTCATTTTTATTGTGTTCCTGGCCATTCCAAGAGTCATTTCCTTTCCTTTCAGGGAGATAAAGAGACATATATTATGTGGGCAGAAGATGCTGTGTTCTGGTCAATAACGCAGGCCACAGAGGTCAATGGCTTTAAGCCAAGCCTGGCTGAAAGCTGCCATAAATTTTCAAAGGTTGGGGGAGGAAGATTTAGAGACTGATGTACACTGGCTGAGAGAAGGGAAGACACCGGGCATAAATGGCCCTCTAAAAAAGAACAGAGTATCAGTCCCATAAAATCCTACAACAGTCTACACAGGGTCCCTGGAATGGGGAGAATTTTGCCCACCCAAGTTTTACTATGGAGTAGACACAAATAAAAAAAGATCTGAAAATAAATCTCTGAGGCCAGCCCATCCCTTGAGACTGAAACTTGAAGCCTTCTTCTCTGATTTTCCAATTCATCAGCATCTTTAGTGCTGATGAGCTGACTCCAAGCTTGATGGCGCAGCCCCATAAAGCCTCCATTTTGTCTGGTCTTCACTTGTTTCTTTGTCTTTCTCAAAGCCTACTTTAGGAATGACGTTGGCATAGAACCATTATGTATTCAAACTCCTTTTCCTGCCCCCTCTTCCCCAAAGCACCTGCTTTTGAAGGCCACCAGATTTTGTAGAGGACTTGAAGTGTGTGCGTGTGTGCGTGTGCGTGTGTGTGTGTGTGTGTGTGAGAGAGAGAGAGAGAGAGAGAGTTGTGGAAATGAGGGATGGCTTCACCTCTTCTAAATACATCTGGGCTAAAATGCCATCATGTAGCATTTATAATTCCACATTTACTGGAAGCACATGGTGAATAGTTTTTAAAAATAAAAGTGATTAAGGATATAAGGCCGGGCGCGATGGCTCACGCCTGTAATCCTAGCACTCTGGGAGGCCGAGGTGGACGGATTGTTCTGAGCTCAGGAGTTCGAGACCAGCCTGAGCAAGAGCAAGACCCCATCTCTACCAAAAATAGAAAGAAATTAATTGAACAGCTAAAAATATATACAGAAAAAATTAGCCAAACATGGTGGCACATGCCTGTAGTCCCAGCTACTTGGGAGGCTGAGACAGTAGGATTGCCTGAGCCCAGGAGTTTGAGGTTGCTGTGAGCTAGGCTGACGCCACGGCACTCGCCCCAGGCAAGAGAGTGAGACTCTTGTCT